>WYDI02014690.1:6652-17732 GCA_009867235.2 Psittacus erithacus
GGCAGTGTTCAAGGCCAGGTTGGACACAGGGGCTTGGAGCAAGCTGCTCTAGTGGAAGGTGTCCCTGCCCACAGCAGAGGGTTGGAGCTGGAGGAGCTTTAAGGTCCCTTTCAACACAAACCAGTCTTTGGTTCTGTGATTCTATGATATAAAGACCTCAACAACAGTTACAGTGTCAACCCACAAGGTCTGGTGCTCCCAATACGTGTGACCAAACCACAGCTGATGTTTCCCACAAAACAGGGAAATCTTGAATTGCATCAGAGATGAATTTCTTTTTTCTGCTGTAGATCTTTGCATAGCTTCAAAAAACATTCACAGAAGCCATTAAGAGTAACTTGCAAAACACAAGAAGCTGCAGAGCTTCGGTTTCAGCTATGTCTGCTTTTGAATAACCATCTCAATAACCATCATAGAATCAGGGAATACCAAGCTGGAAGGGACCTCAAGGATCATCTGGTCCAAGCTCTCTAGGAAAAGCATGACCTAGACTGGATGTCCCAGCACCCTGTTCAGCCACATCTTAAAGGTATCAAGTACTGGGGAATCCACCACTTCCCTGGGGAGATTATTACAGCGGCTGACTGTTCTCATTGGGAAAATTTTTCCTCTCGTGTCCAGTTGGACTCTCCCCAGGAATAACTTGCGCCCATCACCCTCTCCACATTGTTAATATTATTTGAAAAAGCCACCGGTAGCTCTGCCTGGTTTGATGTCAATTCAATTTCTGCAGGCTCTGAAACTGTTTCACACAAACTTAGTGTTGTTCCCACCACCTGACACAGAAAACAGGTATTTTTGTGTCTTCTTGCTTTTCCATTTACAGATGTACTAGGTTTTCTGCATTTATTGCTACTGAAGGAGGAGCTATCTATAATACATTTTTTCTTGAAACTTTCTTTCAAGATTGTTATGAATCTCCCTAAGACACTTGCGTTCTTTGAGCTACTGTACAAAAGCTTCCAGAGCAGCTCATCTCACTACCGAGATCAGATTGTCAGTGATTTTCACCCTCCGACATTCCTCACCATATGCACACAAAGCCAAACCAAGACTTACATGCAACAGAGGTGACGCTGGTGGGCAGGTTCTGCTGAAAGGGATGCTGGTCTGCCTCGGGCTCCTCAGGCTCTGACAGGACATGGTGACCAGTGTGAGAAAGGTAAGTGACCTGGACCTGCTGTGCATGTGGTGTCTTCAGCTTCTCCAGACACTCAGAGTCCCGACGTTCCTCTGACTGCATCCTCGGCCAAATTCGCTCTCTTCTCCATTGTATTAATGCTACTCTGTCACGTATGGACTTTGCAACTATCTTGAGATCATTTTCATGAAAAAATCCAGAGTCAATCTAAAGAGGAGGCACAAACACATTAAGATTGTGTGCACACACCTGTAGTACTTGAACCCCTTCCCAACAGAGAAAGCATCCATTTGAAAAAATGGAAATTACATATTTACTCCTCACAAGAACAGGAAATCAACAGCTCGATGGTTGTTCTGAATCAAACTTATTCCTAACACATTTTAAACCACCAATGTGTAAACGTTTAACAAAGACATGCTATTTTACAATAGCCTCTGGTTGTCAAAGTTAACCAGGCTGCAACCCCACTAGAAGGCTTCAGGTTTCTTTTGCCCACATCACCTGGACAGGCTGGAATGCCTGACTACTGAAAGCCCATCAATAATGATAAAGAATTACGCCCTAATGAAAGCTAACAACAAGAAGGCAGACAGTACATAGTGGTGAATCCAAGCATTGTAAGGCAACCCTACCAAAATGAGCGCCTCCTAAGCAGAACAGGAGCGATGATGACAACACGGATCCCTTGGGATTTAGATTATAATAGGAACATTTCTGCAAGCACAGGAAGATTCAGCCTCTTGACTCAGTGCTTACTGATTCTGACTCAATGACGTCAGAAAACCCAGACAACTGCAGTAAAGGCATCATTAAAATATACGTTCAAGGACTATATAGTGAAACTGGGACGCAGAATAGGTTTTCTAACAAAACCCTACAAGTTATGAAGATACAGAAACTCATGAAGTTCAACTTATCTGTTAAAAAATCCAAAGCTAATTCCTAACTCTGTGCTGAGGGCTTGGCTCTAGTTTCCTGTGTATGTTTGGTGATTGAGTGGCTGACCATACAGTTTCTTCATCTACATTCCTCCTAAGGAAAGCTGACAGAAAAGATGGAAAGAAATGTTTTGAAGAATTCAGTGTGGAGTACTTTGTGATTGAACTTTTGAACTCTTCTAATTCATTTCAAGCTGCTGTCTGAAACTAAACAGATCCCAAACTAATTTTAAGACATTCAACAGCTAACAGAAATCGGCAAAAGAGTTTTCAAAATGTAAAAGTAGAAGAGACCTCTATGGTCCCCAAGCTATTTGGAATGTCCTTTCACGCATCTTCTTTCATACCTGGTAAATGATATTTTGCAGCTGTTAGTTTTGACCTGTGTACTCCTTTCTTGCAGTATTCATTCTAAAGTCAATATAAACTGCTTAAACTAGACACCTGGAATGGTTTAAATGGAAGTTACTTCACCAGACTTGTTCCTCCTGTCCTTTCAGATTCATGCACAATTAAATGTATGTACATTTTTTTGTCAGAAGTTTATTTTACCATTTCTTGTGCAACATCATCAGGAGTTTCCTTCTCCAGATCAAAAGTAAACTCAATGGCTCCATTATCTTTGGGTTTTCCTTTCAGTTTCTTAGGATCTTCTACCCAGAGTCTTAAGGCAATAGAGGATTTCCTACCATGGTCTTCTTCTGCAAGTTCCACTCTTACCCCAGTATCTTCAGCAAAAAAGGCATGGCTTAATAAATCTTTAATTTCATATCTGAAATGGATATAAAGAATATTCAAATAGTGCAAGTCTTAAACAATTTCAGAGAAGTTTGTGACAGGAAACTGGTGTGAAAGGTAGGAAATATTAGCTGTATGTTTGGTGCTCATCCCTAACAAATTTGTGCTCTTAGCAAAAAGACACAGTATTTCCAGTGGTACTGAGGACTGCTGAGCGATATTTCCTATTTCCCAAAGCTTCAGCAATATTCATGCCCCATCAGCACATACAGAAATGCAGATTACAGCTTTGCTCAGTTTCTCTAGAGTATCTGACAAAGAGTACTTAAAAATAAAAAAAAAAAATAAATTAAAAAATTAGGTTCCCTCTGGGCAGGTAGTTGAGGTCCCTAAAATCTGTGTTTGTGAAAGTGATGGAATACTGAACAGTAGACACACTTATCTAGGGGAAGCCAGGATAAGATTAGATTTTAAAACCAAAGCTGGAAAGGTGGCACAAATTGTCTCCACATCCAGAGGTTAATGAGCCAGTGGAATCTGTGGTGAATCTATCATGTCACACTCATGGTCAGCCTCCACCACGCTTGATGCTCCACACAGAACCTCCTAAGTGAGATTTTATAGACAGCTGTGCCAGAATGTGCTAGAATACATGAGCTAATATGCCCACAATAGTGCTTCTGACCTTATTCTTTGAAGTTGAGAGGCTGAGAGACACACCAACAGCATTTATTCAATTTTCCTGACATTCCTGGCAGGAAAGCAGACTATCATTTATAGCTGTATTTCCATTCTGTACTTTGTCCTGCACAAGGGAAACTCAGAGACCAGAACAAAAACCTACAGACAGCTCTGAAATGTCTGCATACACAGTATTTAATTCAAAACTTGATTACTTGAAACAAACCTTTCTTCTTTATTTTTGCAAATGCACTCTCCAATTATCTCCTTAATTTCAGGATCAGTAACTTTCTCAAAGCTTGCTGGCTTTATACCCTGAAAGGACAGAGAAAAACAATTTAGTTTGAAAAACAAATGCATTACTAGTAATTAGGGAACATTTTCCCTACATTTTACAGTCAATTCAATTCTTGGAGAAACTAATACTTTAAAGTTCTTAGTCTTAATGCAAAATTGAATTGAAGAAATAGGATTACCATATTTCTAAGTACCACTGCACTTCAAATTAAGCACACTAGTTTGTACATAAACGTATGCAGGTCAAATCTCCCTTTTTCTTTACCAGCCTTCGCAAACCTTGCGTTTATATCTTGAAGTCAATATTCAAGAAACAGCAAATTTTAAATTTTCAAAATAACTCTTCTCTGAAATGATTCTTTTTTTTGCCTTAACTCTCAAAACATCAAATTAATAAAGACAAATAATCATGTCTTTTTCTTCAAACAGCCAGTTTAAAGAATGAGTCAAAAGTACCTCTGCATATTCCAAACTCCTATTTCCCACAAAGCTTTAAATAATTTGCTCTTCTATGCCCCCAACACTCTTCAACACCTCCACCCCACAAAAAAAATCAAAACCTAACCCCAAAAGCGAGCAGGGGAGCAGGAGAACATGCCCAACAGCTCTTTGTAACTCCTGCATTTCCCCAGCACATTGTTAGAATCTCATGGGGAATGAGTGGCAGAGCAGGTGCAACACATAAATCAACCTATAAATCAAGTTCAGTCTCTGTCAAATATTAACATTTTTGCTGGGAATAGTGTTCAGTTCCACATTTGGAACAGCTAACCTATAAGCATGGCCTTTCAAGGGGAAACCCAGCTGCTCCTTGCAGGAGAAAACTTTAAAAGAAGCGCACACACACTCCTAAGGCAGTCAGGTCATCTCTCCTTACTTCCTAATATGCCAGGATGAAGATCTTAACTCAGCATAATATTCCTCAGGGTATACAGCCACAATTAAAACATATATCAACATAAAGAGGGACTGTAGGAGTGGTAGAATGCAAGTTCTCAGTCTAAATGACAGTTTACATATTATGTCATTTTTCTTAATCAAGATATACTAAACAACAAGCTACAGGGAACACTTGGGCAGTCAACCCACACATGCATTTTCAAGTCCCAGGCTGACAGTTTCTTCTGATGCCAGTGTCCTGGGTTCAGCTGTAGCAGACAGTTACTGGACTGCTCTTATCTCAATCTGTGGGATTTATATGCTTTTGATTCTCCTCTCCATCCATCCGGGATGGATGAGAGTGAAGGAAGAGAAGGAGCGCACGATCGGCTGCATGGTTTTGAGTTACCGGCTGGGCTTAAACCACAACAGTTAGGTTGCAGGCAGGGAGGAAGGGATAATTCATTACAAAGAGCCATCATTTCCGGTGTGGCCACCCTACTGCTCTCCTTGCCAAATAACATAGGGACAACTAACAGGTACCCCAACATCTGTGATGCTGGGAACTCATTCCATGCAGTGCAACAGAAGATTTCCTACGAACACTTTTTATGTACATACGCAGTCATAGATAATAAAAGTGGCAACACAAAAAATACCCCTTTTTATGTGTGATATTCAGCTTAAATCACAACAACAACAAAAAAAATCAATTTTAAAAACCACAGAACATCTCTATCTACTAAAACAAGATACGTGTGGGTGAAAATCAGTTTGGAAACAGGTTCTGCAGTTTGGTGCTATTACTGAAGGACCCAAGCATTTCCAATGAAGTCAATAAGCAGAACAAAGGATAAGCAATAAGAAAGATAAAGGAAATATGATTTCCTTTATCTAAAAACCCCAGAATCTGATTAAGCACATAACTGAATGGGATTGGGACATTTAACTCAAATGAAATCCTTTTAAAGTTTCACTCTGAATGAAAAGTAAATGATGGATCCTGCAGTAGCAGATACGGAGGCTTGAAGTCCTGAAGAGTGGACTTTTGTCTCACTTGGATAACTAAAAGAAATATATATTTCAGAAGGTATCTGCGAGTACTTCACTGAATTTAGTCTTGAATAAATGTTATGGGTGAATTTCAATGAGGGCTGGCATCTCTCTGAGAATTTCTGAATATTCCAGCATCAGATGATACTTTTATCTTCCTATTAATATTCTGCTGCTACTCAAGCCTCAGATTCAATTTTAAAATTGAATTTATTTATGTCATGTCAACCAGCCCCTTTTTGTTTTGAAACCTGAGAGTGAAATATGTAATTCGTAAATTTGGAGGGAAACAAAAGACAGAATAGTCACACAAAGACTCAGCTTCCCAGTTTTGCCTCAGCAGAGAGCTGCCAAGATCCACACAAACCAGTCTTGTAGGAACAAACCTGTATTGTAGGAACAAATCTGTATCTGTGACTGCCCGGCTGTGACCCACTAAAAAGAATTACTTGCTTAAAGCAAGCCTAAATGTTACTCATGAGATGAGGGTTCAGACTTTGTATATTAGAAAAAAGTGTCAAAGTGGTAGGAGTGCCTGGGCTTCAGTTTGGTCAAAACAAGCAAAACCCAACACTGTCAAGAGCTCATAACTGGAAATGAAAGAAAACAAAGTACCACCAAAAGACATTTTTAGAATGAGGCCTCGATACATAATACACCCTAAAGCTATAGCAATTTACTGTGCTCTCAGATGGGGAGGAGTCTGAAGAACTCTTTGGCAATTGACAATGACAAAATACCTACATTTTCCACCACGGCAGTCTGCTATAGGAAACCACTGATTTCCATCTCAGTGATACTTAGCAGGAAGAATTTGTAATAAAGCCATTTTACTTACAATCTTACTGTTTACTGAAAAATAGTCCACAAATGTCCATCAGTATCAATCTAATAGGGTGTGAGGTGTGGAACACAAACACCCCAAGCACCAAAAAAAATCCCCAACCAAAGCAGTAGAGTCCACTTTCACCACACTACCTGAAGAGCTTCTAGCTACCTAGAAAAACATATTGATCGTGGATCTTCACACTCAAGGGAACCTGCCAATTGCTTTTTATAATTGTAGAGTACTTTCATGGGTATCTTAATACACCCTGAACAGATGAGATATAAACAGCATCAGGCATGTTACAGTATCTCAATTTCATTTTCTTTTCCAGAATTCACAAACAATCTTCAGTTATGTGGTTCAGCTTGATGACTGGGACAGAGCAGGATCAGATATACTGGGCATTGATAAATCAGGTTTGCCTGGAAATGGTCTTTTTGAGAGATACCCGAGAGCTGACGCTGATTTCTGACCTTACAAATTGCTTCCACAAAAGGGGGGGGGGGGGAAAGCAACTCCTCCAAACACCAGTTTACTTTCAACATCTTTGGAAAGAATACTGACTCCTCTCAGAACATCTATTGTACTCATCTAGTGAACAGCTAAGCTATGAATACATGACTAAAACAAACAAGGACAAAATATGCACAGTGAACAGAAGTACTTTGCCAAAGCGTGTTCTTTCAATGCCCATATGCTGTCACACGCTTTTGCTCCTTACTCTTCAGTAAAACCTCCAAGGCTATCTCATTGTCATGCTGCAAACCTTTTCTACCGTGCTGTGCCTTGATGCTTACAGCCCTCCTAACAGTGAAGTGGGTTTATGTGAAAAGCAGGTTTCGACTTGCAAGCGTTCATTTGTATAAAAGCCATCTGTCTTCCCTGAGCATTCCCAAGGAAACGTGGCACCAAAATGTGAAGTATATTAGTTAAGGAATTATCTATGACACTTGAAAACTGTACAGCTCTCTTGTACAGAACAGTAAATTCAACACAACTGCATCCGGAATACAGGGCTAACTGGTTGACAGAAGGTGCATATAGACATTTTCATGCAAATTTTTTAAACACTATGTAATCCAAGAGCAAAATGAGAGAAGATCAAAACATCTCCTCTTTGATAAATCCTCTGTCTCAACCAGGATGATTTACTCTGAATCCCTCACCACCACTTTCTCTCCTCACATTCCTACTGAAGCAATTACATTCAAAACACATAGCACTCCAGTGTAAGACAGTCGCATTGACAGTCAGGCACATATAGGACAGTAAAGTTTGAAGCTTCATGTCAGGGGCAACTCTGTGAAGTTTCTTTTTCAGAGGCCTAAAACCAATCTCTTGTGATCTTTCCATCAGCAGAGACACTGTATAAGATGCACAGCATATACCAGGCAAGCCAACTTCACATCCAACCCATGTCGGTTAGAGATTTTTCTAAAGGCTTTCCTTTCACCTAGAAGGGGCCCTCCTTATCTAGATATGGTTGACTTTGGACTAAACCACCACCTTCTACCTGAAGGTGGTCTCTAGACTTGTGTAGTTCCTAGAAAATGAAAACTGTTTCTTCCAAAAAAGCTGAAACCATGTTTCCAACTGCAATTCCACCCTCCCACAGACGCCCTGAAGTTAATAAAGTGAAGGTAAAGTTCTCATTTTTGCCAGGATTTTGTTCCACAACATTTATCAATGAGCTCACTGTGTACAATTATAAACTCATCTCTATTTCACTCCAAAAAGGTACTAAATCCTAATGCTAACCTAAGAAGATTATCTGCAGATCTCAGAACGCACGTGAAAAGGAAAGTCTGCGCAATGATGCTTATAACATTGTTTCTCTGTTGTTGCTGTGCTACAGCTATAGCATTTGCTCTGCGTGAGTAATATAGAACATAGTCCGCAAATGCTGGGAAAACATTCAATACATTTATATAACAGAAACAAGATGGAAACTTAAAATGCCAAACCAATACAAACATGGGGGTTGTTTTAAAGCACAGGTTTGTGCTGCTGAACCCAGCCAGGTCACCACAAACCCCTGGCAGCTACAGCCAGCCTGCTGTGCATTCTGCAGCACATCAGTAAGAAAACATTAGGCTGGAGCTGCATGGGAAGCTCACAGGCTCCGATGCTTCGTCGCTATTGTCTACATCAAAATCACTCAGCAGAATGACTGAATACACACACACACAAAAAAACCCTAAGAAAAAACCATCAAGTTATGCATGAAAAATGAGATTATGGCATCAGAATGAAGGTCACTGCAAATCTGCTGACCAGGAAATCACTTCAAAGTTAACTGCACAAAACGTGCCTTGGACCTGCTGCTTGAAAAGTATGTATTTTCTATTTATATTGCATATGAATTTTTTAATGTCTACACTCCATAATTCAGGCTGAAAGGGGGGAGAGAGAGGTGACAAGTCCTACAAGCATGTCTCATCTGGCAAAGAAATGAGCCCCTCTGCACAGCTAAAAATTACTGCCACTTCATCCTGGACACACAATTACACAGATCTAAAAACAAGTGTAGAAAACTTAGGCAGCAATTAAGACATGAGAATATGGCCAAACAGAATAAAAGGTCACTGAAATAAATAACTGTAATAATCTTACACTACAGACACACATAATGCATAGTATCTTAAAACAACACAGTAATGTCTCGGAAGGGTAATGTTTCTATTTTCCATACCAATAAGGACCAAAAATGCATGGGACTCAACACCTCTGACTTTAATTGTATCTTATGGCCTATTAGCAGGCAAGAGTTTGATAGAATGTTAGAAGAGAACAGAAACAACTGGAAAAGGCATTATAATGGCAAAAATTGAACTAATACATTGGCCGTGCTGGGCAGCAGTGGGAACATGCAGCCCAGAGTAACCCAAAGTAAGGTTAGAGGCAGTCTGAAGAATAAGGTGGTTATTGTACCTTGACTAGCAAGCAATTGCTTGCTTGATGCAAACACTAGCAAGCAATTCTGACCCCTTTACATGCTATTGGCAGCTCCTGTGGTTGTCACCATGATGCTGAGCCCAAGGCAGGAAAAGTGAATTATTTTAAGTTTCTAAAACACAGGCATCAGCAAACATATTTTTACATTACATTAGCCCTCAATTTTAAAACACTAAACATAGTGTTTACATTTCTGGGGCATAACCCCACACTTTCATCAAAAATTAAGTAAATTTCTCACTGACAAGCTGAAATACGTGACAGCTTTCAGAGGCACCACACCACTGATCCCCTCGATCGGAGAAGGTCAGGGCCACCTCCAGCTCTATTGAAAGCCCCCAACCTCATCTAACACTGGAAGACAACAGCCTAATTCAGCCTCTTGGTTTTAGCCTAGGCTCCATTTCTACCCTGTATTTCAGCCTAGTAAAACCCAACACTAGCAGTAGCTGCTGCATGACCAACCCTTAACCCTTCATGGAAAGTGATTTTAAAGTCTTTTCAGCTGTAAATCACCACCACTCCAACTAACAGAGCAGACCTCATGGTCTGGTGATGGCTTAGGACCCACACCCCGAATCCCTGCCCTTCCACAGCAGCAGCAACAGCTTCCCTCACCCCTAAGCTGCAGCTCACATGGGTTGTAGTGCGGTCCTTTGCTTTTGCCAGCTCTCCAGCAGATGCAGCTCCTCTAGAGAAGCTGTTGAGCCCAAGCCGGAGGTTCCTTCTGGGATCTCCCTGCTGATCCTCTTGCACCCTCAGTAAGAGGTCCACCCCCTGCTCCTCCTCTCTGTCTGACAATTCATGCAGCTCATGGCATTCACAGGACTTTCTCCCTCTTAACAGAGATGTGGTTAACTCTTTCCTTGAAAAGACAGCAATATCAGCTTTTCCATCTAAAGAATCTGTGCCTGTACCTGATGTCATCTGCTTCAGCTTTCTCTACTAGACAGTTCTGTTTCAAAAATACCCCTTACAAGTAATAAAGTGACCTTTTAACAGCTTCTCCATCATTACTTCTTTAGGATAAGCATGCTTTTCCATCTCTGAAGTTGCTAGTATAAGACAAAGCTCTAGCAACTTACCATATAATCCTCAGCTATGTAAAGGTTATTGCCACAGAAAATAAGTGGCTCAGGCTTTCATCAGTGCTTAGAAAAAATGACTACTAAAGTCTCCAAATTGAAATATAACATCTAATTAGGAATTCCCTGATTAATCATTATTCTTTGCCATCTTAGATATTGCTGTGATAAATGAGGTTTCGGAGCCTTGCAAAGTCTGATAACCAGTATTCCAGATGGCTAAGAGTAACTGTGGGCTGAAAGCGACACTCTAGGAAGAGGTGAAACTACCAGAAATCAGGGTTGCAGTTACAGAATCCCAGACTGGTTTGTGTTGGAAGGGACCTTAAAGCTCATTCAGCTCCAACCCTTTGCCACAGGCAGGGACACCTTCCACTAGAGCAGCTTGCTCCAAGCCCCATCCAGTCCAGCCTGGCCTTGAACACTGCCAGGGATGGGGCAGCCACAGCTTCTCTGGGCACCCTGTGCCAGCGCCTCAGCA
>WYDI02014691.1:0-26549 GCA_009867235.2 Psittacus erithacus
CTGAAAGTCATAAACACAGCACTGCACCAGTCACTAAGAAGGATAAAAATGACTGCTACTGCTGAACCCAGGACACTGACCAAAGAGGTATTCCATACCACAGCACTTCATGCCCTCTATATAAACTGAGGGCAGTTAACCTGGGAGGGTTAGGTCACCACTTGGTCAGGCTGGGTATCGGTTGGCGGGTGGTGAGCAGTTGTATTCTTTTCCCTTATTATTTTACCTATCATTACTATTATTGGTGGCAGCAGTAGTGGTTTGTGTTATACTTTGGTTACTGGGCTGTTCTTATCTCAACCTGTGGGAGCGGAGGGAAGAAAGCAGGGGAGTGAGAGAGCAACTGTGTGGCTGACTGGGCTTAAGCCATGACATCTACTAACTTTCTTTGTGTTCAGGTTATCCATATAATAACTATTTTGGGTGTATGACAGATTTGGAATATTTAAGTTTTTTTTTAGGAAGAACAGTACTTACTAGATTTTAGCAGTATCTATTTTTGAAATGATTTTGACTTTTGCAGTAGTGAAATTGTATTTAAGGAAAAAAGCAAGCTTCCTTTCTGTTATTTTTCATGATAATATGTTCTTCAAGAATTTAATCTCAAACTTTCATTGCTTTCTTTCAGTCTCTTGCTGGAACCACAACCTGATCCAAAACTCTTCTGTGCTTTATTTTTGTAGAGTTCAGTGCAAAAAGGAATTTTTTTGTACACATAATCTTCTTTTAAAATCCAGATGAATTAAAAGGCATATTATTAGTATAGAGGGGTGAGCAGAAAAATGAGGATCAGAAGAAAATAAGTGCAGAAATTTTATTTCACCAATAGTACACTTTGATAGCTATAGTATTCTGACCGGTAATTAGAAAAGATTGTGGACTGTCCTTTAAATGACTTAACCTGATTTGCTGGCAGATAATTAGAGGCAAATTTATTTCTGGGTATCAGTACTCATCTCAAAAGTTCAAATTACTGCCCTTGATTTTGAAATATGAAGTAATCTTAAAAATCAAATTTTGCACATATGAAATGTGAGATGTCCAAATTCCTTTCACAGACCAAGGGAAAAGTAGTTATCCTACTTCTTCACCTACTGAAAGGATCATAAAACGGGAGGATTTTATGTTAGTTGCTCAAGCTACGAGAAAATACGAGATTATAGCAGACACAAGCAAAATACTAACCATTACTAAATATGCCAAGCCATTAGCTGTCATATTTGAGAAGTTGTGGCAATCTGACGGAAGTTCCTGTTGACTACAAAAGGGGAAATATTACCCCCATTTTCAAAGAGGTACAATGTGACATGCCATCTGTCTGAAAAGTAATAGGTCTTATAGCTCACAATCCATATTTCACTGTACAAAACCACCAATTGGTTCAAGAGTGGATTGTAAATATTTTCACTTCTGCTTACCACTCAAATCCTAAATTGTTGTTATATCCACTGCTTCTGAGATATTGCTGGCTGTGGCTGGAAGTGTTTATGCTCTCACATGGTAACTTTCAATTCTATCTCAGAGAATTTTTACCAATCCCCAAACACACTGAGATCTAACCAACATACCAGCACTATTTGACACAGACTGTACAATTAATTTTTGTGTCTGTAATGATGTGTAAGGACTTCCTTACAATTATATTATGCTCCTACTGCATGGAAGAGCTACTGTAATCTTCGGCATTTTGGCTTTACTGCACTGCTCCATGTGTTATTCCATGTCCTGAAACAGGGAATCTATCCCTAATTAAAGTTTAAAGCAAGAAATGCAAAGTGCTTTTTTACCAATGATATATGCTAAAATAACAGGTGGGGAGATGTGAGGCAATTTTATCCTCATTATCTTTATGATGTAAATGATTCTCTTCTCAAAACCTCTTCATAGGATAGAAAAGTAAAAATGCATAAGGTGAAACCTGTAAAGATTTTTCAGAAGGGAAAAAACCCCCGCAAAACAATGAAGATTGTTTTATGTTATGTACATGCAGGCTTGTTTGTGCCTTTCTAGAGAAACAGTAAAAAAAAACCCTTTGTAGAAATTCTTTGACCCTGGTTTTTGCCATCTGAGTGGTCATGGTTGATTGGAAAATCAATGAAGTGCTCTGAGGATTGCACCTCACTGTTGCCGAAAAGCCACACAAAAAATCCAACTTTTCACATGAGATGAAGATTGCCTTTGGTTCATTTACTCTCTTAAGACACATTAAAATCAAATCTATCACCCCATTTGGCCATCTGTCAATTCTCACTACACAGTAAACGAGTAGACTTTGTTCCTTGATCACCAGAATTGGAGGATGTTTTGTTGTTGTAATAAATGGTTGTAGGCCTCAGAGACAGAAATAAATCAATGCAATTTATAAAGTTGGGGTGAAAATGTTAGATGCAGTTTTCTAAGCTACAGAGAATTATGTATGGATGACTTGCAATAAATAAAGCACAGCTTTAGCAGCTTACAAAAATAAATAATGAAGATGAAAGAAATTAATGTGTAGTCCTTTATTTTGGAACCTTTTAAAACATAGAAAAAATACAGGAGTAAGTTGCACATCAGAGGTGCAACTATCCATACATTTCATTTTAAATGGTCAGGCAACAAATAAGAGAGCATTTCTTTCTTCTCTTAACCAAAACGTAGGTCTCCAAGTACAAAATGCACTAACAACCAAAACTGTGTTTCCTACTGTTTGCTCAATAATTGTTCTGTTATTTATCTCCAGAAGACTTATTTTCTAGATAAGAGTATGAATTTCACTGGAAATTAAATTTTTGAGGAGTAGCTTATGTTGAACTGAAGAAGAGTACTTCTGGAAATGAGCAGTTGTGTTGGTCTGATGCTCCAAGAGTCCAGGTGCTTTAGTCATTAAAAGCCTGGTCTTGAGCTACAATCAGCATAACATCTTTTGTCATACCATCATTTGCATGCTGTTCTTTGTTGATTGGCAACAGTCTTGTAAAACTGAACTATCTTGTAGGAAATTAGCTCCAAAACAAAGCATATGAAAATAAAGAGACTAAACATCTGGCAACAGCCATTAACAAAGTCATCAATTCTGTGTCCCAGCAGACTACACAAACACAACAAAGTTATTTTCAGGAGAATAAACCGTCAGTTCCCAAATTGTAGTCTGTAGCCACAAATGGTCTTCAGTGGATTGTAGAACAATACCACCTTTGTATAATGCTGAATCAAAAAAATGATGGCAAGCATGCATAGTTCAAAGACTTTGAGAATCACTGAAATAAACCATCAGTCACAGGTTCAAAACTAAATGCTGCAAAAGTAAATGCATATTTTTTCTTTTTTTTTGTTTAATAGAAATGAAGGTTTAGGAACTAAATGTACTAGATTGAGCACTCAGTTTTGCAAATATGGTTCTGAGTGAACTAATTTTAACAGTACAGATTTTTGAATGTTGCTAACTATGCAGGTACTGCTGAATCCAGTGGTTTCTTGTTCTAGGAGCTAATGATTTTATATTGCGTATGCTTCCCTTATAAATGATACAAGCGCAAGCAATGACTTTCTGCAGAATTCACGGTGACTGAAGTGCAATGTAGAAGTATATTAGTTCCATCTTTAGAAGTAATTAACATGCTTGCTCCAATCTAGCTGAGGAGTTTAGCAAGGACAGCTTTTCAAAGTATTTAAGTCTTCCTGGAAAAATTTTGCACATGATACCAAGTTCCAGGTGATCAGATTATGGCTATCTTGCCACTGACATGCAAGCTAGCAAGTTAAAAGCAAGATGTGACTTAAGTGTAAGTCTATACTACCCAGTTAATCCAAATTGAATGGATTTTCAGTCCAAACCCATTACAGAGGAAATGCTGTAAGTGTTTAGAGTTGTTTAAAGCATACTTGTATTCTGACATGACTGAACTACTTCTAATACTAACTGTGATTATCCTCACAGTGAAAAAAAATTATGTGCTGGTAGCTTCGCAAAAGTTTTTCTGTGTTTCTCATAACAAGAGAACAGCTTTGCAGAAGTGAATTTATTGATTAGAAATTCATGAGCATCTCTGTGTAAGGGGCTGAGAACCAGGGGCAAACATATATGTGAGTAAATATAAAAAGGAGTGCACAGCAATGCACTCCTTGGGAGACAATGTTCCTTAGAAAAGGTGCTGATTACTTGGGTTAGGCAGGTGGTCTCTAACTAGCTTTCAGAGTGGGATTTCAAAATGAAAGACAGCACTAGCCTTTGGGGAAAACCATTTTGAACATCTTTATATCACCCTACTATTCAGTACATTCATAAGTGATAGAAAAGAGTCCTTGTAATGAAGAAGCAAAAATGTGACATCAAAGCTAAAAAAGCAACAGCACAGAGCTTGTTTGGGAATGATGAAGCTTACACAGTTTGCCAGCCTGCCATCATATTACTTAAACTGTTTCTTTTATTCTTGGGAGATATATTTTCCTTTTACAAAAGTTTGACCAACATTCATGAAGAAATAGGTTTTGTTCAGAGTGCTCACAGCATTTTATTGACAGCAATTCTGTCAAAAGCAAGACTGATGAAAAAAAATAATAAAGCACTGACTTTATTTTATAAAACCTAACAGCTATTTTTCTTTCAGCACTTGGGCTCAGATTTTTAACACGGTCAATCTTCCCATTAGTCTAGCACAGAGGTGTCTATTTTTCTATTGTGGCTCTGTCAGCTAGAACAGGGCAAGGCAGAAGCTGTGCCCTTATCATTGAACCTACTTTTGCTGTCAAACCAAACTTGGCAAAGCTTTCATTCATTGGAGCTTTTCATGTTTACTTTTTGGTCCAACAAGGATAGGTGGGAGTGGTAAAAACACATTACTCTATGGAGGACGCCAGCTCCCCTCTATTTACTTATAGAACAAGTTTTCTGTTTGTAATGAAGCCTCATTACAGCACCAGAATGGTTGTGAATGAGAGTCCCTGTTTGACTCAAACATTTCCATTGACTTTAGGAGACCAGACTTTGGACTTTTGAGGGATCTGCTTGGTAGAGTACCATGGGATGCCTCCAAAGCCCTGGAGGGAAGAGGGGCCCAAGAAAGGTGGTCAGTATTCAAGGATATTAATTTACCTCCTCCAAGCTCAGGAGCAATGCAACCAACAAAGAACAAGTCAGGCAAAAATTACTTGAGATCTGCATGGATAAACAAGGAACTCGGGGACAAACTCAGACACAAAAAGGAAGCCTAGAGTGTAGAAGCAAGGACAGGTAGCCTGGAAGGAATACAGAGAAATTATGTCCAAGCAGCCAGGGATCTGGTCAGGAAACCTAAAGATAGATCAAGGACAAAAAAACCCCACCTTCTTTAGGTATGCAGGTGATAAAAAGACTAAGGAAAATGCAGGCCCTCTCTGGAAGGAAACAGATGACCTGGTTACCCAGGATATGGAGGAGGTAGAGGTATTCAATGACTTCTTACCTTGGTCTTCACCAGCAAGTGTTCCAGACACACCACCCAAGTTGCAGAAGGCAAAGGCAGGGACTGGGTGAATGAGGAAATGCTTGCTGTAGGGGAAGATCATGTTTGAGAGCATCTAAGGAGCCTTATACACAAGTCCATGGGACCTGATGAGAGACATCTTCAGGGAACTAGCAAAGGGGTTAAGCTGCTAGCCCTCATGTTTTGAGAAGCTGTGGCATTCCAGTGAAGTTCGCACTGACTGGAAAAAGGGAAACATAATCCCCCTCTTTTAAAAACAGTAAAAGAAGACCTGGGGAACCACAGGCCAGTCTCACCTCAGTGCATGGCAGAATCATGAAGCAGATCCTCCTAGAAACTATGCTAAAGCACATGGACAATGAGGAGGTGATTGTTGACAGACAACATGGCCTCACTAAGGGCAAATTGTGCCTGACAAATTTGGTGGCCTACTACTACAGGGGTATAGCACTGGTGAATAAGGGAAGATCAACAGACGCCATCTACCTGGACTTGTGCAAAGCATTTGACACTGTCCTGCATCAACATCAGGGGCTGGTACTGGGACCAGTGCTGTTTAAGATCTTTGTTGGCAACATGGACAGTGGGATCAAGTACACATCAGCAAGTCTTCTTAATGACACCAAGCTTTGTGCCTGAGGGAAAAGATGCCATCCAGAGGGACCTTGACAGCCTGGAGAGCTGGATTCATGTGAAACTCAGAAAGTTCAACAAGGACAAGTGCAAAGTCCTGCATGCAGGCTGAGAAAATACCAAGCACAAATACAGGCTGAGTGGAGAATGTTTTGAGAGCAGTCCTGAGAAGAAACTCTCAGGGGTGTTGGTTGATGAGAAGCTCAACGTGAACCTGCAGTGTGTGTTGCACCCCAGAAAGCCACATCCTGGGCTGCATCAAAAGGAGCTCGGCCAGTAGGTTGAGGGAAGTGATTCTCCCCCTCTACTCCACTCATGAGACCTCACCTGGAGTACTGTGTTCAGGTCTGCGCCCCTCAACATGAGAAGGATGTGGACCTGTTGGAGTGAGTCCGGAGGAGGACCATGAGGGTGATCAGAGGGCTGGAGCACCTCTCCTATGAAGACAGGGTGAGAGAGTTGGATTTGTTCAGCCTGGAGAAGAGAAGGCTCTGAGACCTTAGAGCAGCTTTCCAGCGCCTAAAGGGGCCTGCAAGAAATCTGGAGACAGACTTTTTACAAGGGCATAGAGGAGTAGGGGAAGAGTTAATGGCTTTAAACTGAAAGAGTTTGGATAGGACTTTGAGAAACCTGGTCTAGTGGACAACATTGCTGGGGGGGGTGGATCTAGATGATCTTTAAGGTCCGTTCCAACCCAAACCATTCTATGATTAAGATTATATTTTGTTGATGATTTTTCTATTGGTTCTACTTTCTGCACAGTCTGAAAATCATTATTTCACAATCTGAGAGAGTCTGTATTATGGCATTACTTGACTGCCTGGGAGAAAGCAATGAATTTTTCCTGAGAAGCTACTTTTAATGGTGCTAATGTCATGAAAAAAACAGGCATTACATTTATCACTGACATCCTCTGATGATACCACTGGAAAAGAAGGAAAGAATCAGGAAATCAAAGTAGTCTAAGCTGGAAAGGCACAGAGGGATCCTTTCTACTGGAAACTGTTGCCTAGCTGAAAATGACAGGATGTCTTTCAGGGCAGCATTAAAAAAAACTTACACTGAAAGCTTAACAAAGCAGCCAGCGTTATGTGCAATAAAGAACTCAAGTAAGAAGCCAAAATATCCATTTTTTTATTTCATGGTGGGCAACTCCAGTTGCTTCTGTACTTGCATTAACTTACTCCCATGGTTGCAACCACACATATGTGAAGGAGTACATTCCACTGTGAAGAGCTAGCAAGAGTACAAATGAATTAAAAATATCAGAAGTGCTAAATATCTACATGGCTTGCAGTAGCTGTGCTGTGTGAATTTAAATAACACTTGTGTTAAAGCATCAGGTAACTTGTGCACATGAACATATGGACTTTTAATGTGGGTCTTCATAGGCAAACAACTGATTGTTTCAGAAGAAAAGAAACATTCAGAGCAGAGCAAGAGTATAAAATAGAAGCAGAACAGCAAAGGTTTGATGGCTACTGCCAACGCCATCAAACATGAACAGATACAGTCACTTATCCATGCTCATATGCCCTGACTTATTCTTAGAGGTTCCCAATGACTTTCATACATGCTGAAAGAGTACTGGAAGTCACACAGATACTATACAAATTCTTAGACCTAAATAAACTGGCTTACACAATCTTTTTGCCCATTTGTCTGGGTACAAGGAATTCACCTACTACTATTTTAGATGATTTTTCTAGCTCATGAGAATGGCCATTGCTGGAGAAAGTAAAGGAGGTGTGCTGTAGTTTTCCTTTTTATCAGAGTACATAGCAACTTTTCTTTGTCTATGCTGTGTACAGACCAATATAAACATGCACAGGCCCATTGCAATAATCATAAAGGCAGGAGCCAGGATAAACATAACAGTGCCTCTGCTACAATTCAACTTCCTTATATTTCCTTAGCAACTTTTTCAACATGGCTTTTTGGCTTCGGGTTTGTTTGGGGCTTTTTTTCTTGCTTTTGTTTTTACATGTTGGAGAGGGAAAGCGATGTTTTTGCATAATCAGCATATTCCACATAATGGGTAGATCCCAGCTGAATGATAGCACATTATTAGATTTATTTTTTTGTGTGTCATCGATGTGCTATTTCAGACATGTTTCTGTGCCACTTCTTCAGTTAGTGTAAAACACTCCACAAATTAGCTATATCAATGCATGCCTGCAAACCAGAAAATTCTCAGTGTTATACATTGGGTTCAATAGCACAGTGGTAGATTTCTCCAATGAAATATGTTTGAAAAATAATTGCTGTAGCTTAGGCAGAACATTTCCTTCAGGAGAATGGCTAAGTCTAATCACTAAGTTATTAACAAAAAAGACAGCTTTAAAGGGATTATTTGTAGTAATAATCTGTCTTTTCCAGCCTAAATGAGTCAATGATTCTAATTGTGTCGCAGAACAACATCAAGTAGAGTTGGTACATTGGCGTGCAATTTGCCATAATACTCTGATAAAAGTGATGTCAGCAAGGCGCTTCTTCAGTAAACCACAGGTGGACTTCATCCAGAACCCAGGTATTAAAGTCAGCACTAAATGCTGAGTCATTCTTCCCAGTGGAATCTGGTAACTATTAACTGTTGTAGTTTGAAACAATTTCTTTTTAAAGAAACCTAAAAATAACCTGAAACAACACCATTAAGTATTAGCTAAGATTGCTTAGTGTTAAAGCCACCAAGACAGGACGTGTTAAACTGAGAGTGAAAAAAGAAGTTATCTGTTATAAATTCTCATTTTAAAATCAGAGTCATATGATGGAGATGTGAAGTAAAAAAAGAATTGCAGTGACTGCTGAAAGCAGTTTGGTGTTTCAATAATATGTCATTATATATAACAAAGTTTGGAACACTATAAGAGAATGGTAGAGAAAAAAGTTGTCATAAAATAGTTATTTTCCAATTGACATAATCACCTGGTTACATATTCAGAGTGCAAGAATGGCTTTCCAGAAGAATTTTTTTTTTCTCATCCCGCCAAAAGTTTGGGTTAGCTGCTGGGATTGCCAGGTGGTTGGAGTGATAAACAAAAGGAATTGAAATGTCCACAGTACTCATTTCAGAGTTTATGAAGTCAATCTATAGCTTTATGTGTAATTGAGTAATATAGTCACATATGCCCTTTTCCAAGCATATTAAACACATTCTTATATTTTTGAGTACTGCTGCCCAGCCTTTCACATACTATCTTCTGGGAATTTCCTTTCAGTCAGCAATACAAAATAAGCTCTACTTACTGGTTGAGTTGCTAGGTAGTATGGTGATTTGACACTTCACAGCTACTAGTACTAATATAGGAAGAAGACAATGGAGTTTTTGGAAAAGCATTATTGAGCTTTAGATCTTGCAGATCTTTCATCAGAACCAAAACCCCAGCATGGAACAACTCAACACAATTAAAAATCATGTCACAGCCATGACGTGAGCATAGCATAGACTGTGTTGGATTGTGCACATGACAACTTTTAATTGAATATGTAAGCAGTTGTAGCTTGTCTTCAACTTGAGACCATAAAATGTTGTGAGTACTTGTTTAAAAGATAATATTATTTTTCAGTCTTATCAAATCTGGACTGAGTGAAAATTCAAAATGGACAAAAACTAGCTTTTGAACTTTCAGGTTTTTTAATTGTATTATTATTTGCATGTTTTTGTTGCTAAAAGCTGGTGAGGAAGAAGCATCTTCTAGCCACTGCAACATAAATTTTAATTAACAATGAGATAGACAGCTCACATGGGCCTGTTATAGTTCTGTGGGAAGGATGGGTTTTGAACTTCTGAAAGTAATTTTTTGTATTTTTTTCCCTCCACTTTCCCATAACTTTTCTTGGGTTATGAGTGTCTTCCTAATTTTCCTTACTTTTATTACTGCATTTATCATTCAGTTCTTTTGTAGGATTGCAAGAAAGATCTCCGCCTGGAATTTCCTACATGGTTCATTTACAGGCACATGTAAATGGCAGGGGAGACATGAACTCACTGTAAGCTGTTGTGCAGCCTTATTTGGAGAAGGTTATATGCAGCCAAAGTCCCAACACTTAAATAAACACCGTACTGTTCTTCTGAGCTGGTTACCACAGTGTTACTGTATGTGTACGAACCTGTAGACTGCTACTGGAGCAGACACACTGGCATGGTTTTAGTCATCAAAGTTAAAATAAATACATGATTCTGGTGTCAAGATTTTTGTCCCCCTATATTATTATTATATATAATGTATTGACTACCCTAAAATATTAAAATGTGCTGAAAAATCATTTGCAGGGCTGTCAGCATTAAAAAAGAATATCAGTTTTGCAATGTGGAAATATTTACATTTTCACTTGATGCAGTGTTTATGGAGCTACTATGCCAGCTGCTGCCTTCACCTCTGTGGTTCTATGAGCTGGGCTGTATCTCCAGTATGGGAACTGTCAGTCAAAGCTAAGGAAAGAGCAATAAACCTCAAAGGACAGTCTTCCCTGAGCAGACAGGTGAAGCAGATACAAGTCACAACTTCCTTGTAAGAAAATGCTTCCACTTTGTTTCAGTTTGAGCAAGATCTTTTATCATGGTAAACAGGATGTTGTGGATAAACATCATGCTGTGGAAACTGCATTTTCTATAGAACATTTTGATAGAGAATTTCCAACCAGCTCCATCTGGGTGAAAGTTTTCACCTGGTAAACCAGTATGTGCAAGGACGAATGACTGCATGAATGGGAACCACAGTGATAACCTGATGGAGGGACAGCCAAGCTGCAAATGGGGTCCCAGCAAAGCAGTGTATGTGTGTCAGCAAGTCACAGACTACAGTGGACTGCACCTCTGTGCAGCTGCAGTACTTTCAATTCCAAAAGCCAAATATGAGACAATCTTCAGTCTAAGGTGAGATAAGATGATGTGGAAAGGAAGAGATAGCTGTTCTTAGCAGCTGTATAGAACTGGAATAAAACCACAACAGTAGCAGTAGAAGATGATAGTGGGGTCTCTGCTGACAACATCACGGGGTCATTACAGCTTTTCAGGCAGGCACTACTAAGGGAGTGGCAGACCTTTTCCCTTTCACACATTTGTGAGGCTGAAGTAGCAGCTTTCATTCCTCCCCTCTGTGAATTGGCAAGCTGGCATTACAGCTGATAAAAAATGAATCAGGTCCTGGGGATGCAATGAGAATTGACTGTGCTGTACACTTGTTAGTGTTTGTGCTTTGCTGCTTGGATACTTTTATTGATGAAGTGAAGTACTGCATGCTATTAAATTATCATTTCATGCTACTTATGATAATAGGCAGAAGAGCATGGCAGATTATTATTACTTTCATTTAGAACTGATTAATGTGTATTGTTGATAGCATGTGTTTCTTTCTTAAAGAGAGTGGAGAGGTGTGAGATTTCAATTTGAAATATTTTGTTATGTTCCCTTATAGATTTAGAATCTGAAAAAAAAAAAAGAAAAAGAAAAAGGAGGAAAGCAGAGAAAAAAGGATTGCGTGAAAGGATAGGGATAGCTGTGTTAGACAAGCTGAGATAATGTCGTAATAATAACTGTTTTATGTCTCTATGCATATGGTGCTGAGCAGAATGCATTGAATCCCCTAAGCAGTTATGTCTTTCTGTGCACAGTCCCCCTACAGTTAATAATCTATTGTACCTGCTCTTCAAGACACCTGGCTATTGAGTGCATTACTAAATAGCACAATGTGTAGCCATTTAATGAGGCTCAGTAATTCTATTATCTCTTCAAACTATTTATTCACCACCTGCATATTTTCTACTTTTGCTACAGCTAAGGTTAACAAAATTAGTTCTACCATCAGAGGTTGATAATCCTGTCATCTCTCTGTGTGTGACATGAGTGTGATGGAGATTCATAGATCCCCGTTCTGTGGTTTGTATCTGTCATACTAAACATGAAACAGTCAGAAGACAGCAAAAGAATTACTGTAGAAATACTATACAGAATACAGAGTACTATACAGTATACAAAATAGCCACAAAATGACATCTTACCTGCCATAATATTGATTTACACAAAGAGTGAAAGGAGTTTATCTCATTTTGACTGCGTGCAAAACTCATATTTAGGGACTGCTGTGCATTAGGTAAAGACTATTATGTCATGGTAGAAATGAAAATGAAATGCATGAAAGATAGACCAAATGATTTGCACAGGTACTGCAGCTGTACCACTGATCTACACTGAATGAACCTGCTAAGTGCTGAAATTAATATATTAGATCAAATAAAGCATATCAGTCCTTTTTAAATGCCTTTCATATTTTTTGAACTCTTCCAGTGCCATTCTTTTCCTTAGCCCATGAAACTCAGTGTTCATAACTGAACTAATTTTTTTGCATTGTGTTGAAATAACCATGGCATCCATGTTTAACAAATGCCATATGAAGAGCATAAACACACAGGCATCACAGCAGAAACAGTGCCACAGTGTTATCCTAATATATGCACTGAACACAGATGATGGAAGAGGAAGGCTGAAAGTCTGTTGAGGATGGAATTGAAAATGACAATCTGATTGTGCCTCTAGATTTGGCAAGGAGATCTCTGCTATCTACCAAAGTGTCTCTCAAAGCAACTAAATCTGGTAAACCAGAGCAAGAAACAAAAAGCAAGATAAAATACTAAGTATTTGTTGCTGGTGTTTTTATGGTGTTTCACTGAACTGGCCTTTTGCCATCAAGTTTCCACACTGACCATACATTGATTCCTGCAACTGTATACTATGAATTAACAGAAAAATAGTAAATGACAGGTAATATACAAAAGCAGTAGGGAAAAATTGTGCATAAAACCCTGTTGTTAGACCTATTGTAAGTCAGACTTTTGCTGCTGGTTTGCATTGCTAGCCATAGCTTTAATACAGATCACATCACATACATATGGTACCATCCTTTATGTCCTTTCCCGTGCATATTGAGTTTAGGTGCCAACAAAATTCTGTGTGTTGTCTTAAGATTTACTTAGTTTTTTGCTCAGTAGGATGTAACACTGCTATCTTTTGACCTCTGCCATACATTTATAATCAGAGACTCTTCCTGAGGACTGTTATAAGGTGGGAGACACAGCTGCTTCAGGCCCACAGTGCTAATAGTGCTAAAAGACTAAAACCACCACACCCTCATAAACATGATCCCACAAGCCTAAAAACATCTCTTGTGACATCAGGGCTGTTGGCAATACCATACAGGTATGCTCTGTTTCTCAAGGGTAGCTAACACTCAAAGACACTGATGCTTTTAAGTGTCATCAAAATTGTCCTTATGCTTTAGCTAACTCAAAAATCACATTGATCAAAAAAAAAAAAAAAAGGTACCTGAAAAACCAACTAACATGAATGCCTCTTTCTCCTTCAAATCTCAGTCTCTTTTGATTTTACAGTTTCCTGTTTGTTTGATGAGTCTTTGAAATAAAAACACCCACTGAACTTAAAGGGCATCTTCTCTGTGTCATTCTCCTCTTGCTGTCTCTCCCTGAATGCAATATTCTCCTTCCCATTGTGTGAGAAGCCTAGAGTTGGATCCCCTCATTACTAAATGGGCAGGTCATCGCTGCCCACAGAGGAGGTTGCCAGGGTTGGCTGCAGCAGCCATGAAGGACTGGGTGGCAGCAATCCTTTGAAATGTGAGTTACTATCAGGGAATGTATTCCTAACACTGAAACAATTCCACCCTGACACTAGGTCTAGCTGGTTGGCAGATGCTAGGGCACAGTTGCATATGGTGTTATAGACCAAGAGAGATATCGGGTATAGTGCTATAAATGAATGATGGATTTGCATATTAGAGAAGAGTATGTGGGGACTTGCTCTTGATGTATTTGTAGACACTTTGTGTCTTATAAAGTCTGCATTAATTAGTATGTGTTTATCTTGTCCACCTGATAAGAGAGTTTCAGGTCAGCTCTGCCTAGAAAGATTTGGAGAATTTGGTCTCACTTTCAATGTGACCATTCCACATTCACATTCAATTGGAAATCAAGATTTAATGGCCTTCTGCTGTCTCTGATTAGCATAAGGGAGATACAGGCATGGAAATAAGTACACTCCATGTCATAATTTTGGAAGTTTTAAGAGGATTCATATAATGCCCTATGAGAAATTTTGGAATTCAAGAAGTAGAAGCTGTTGTTTCCCTCTTCTTACATCACAGTGTTTATTTCATCAAGATGTCTCCTTAGTCATGACCAGCCTCTAGCTGTCCATTAACCATGGCTGCAAAATCCTAATTCAGCCTATTCACCCTCCTTTTATCACTACATCTGTTAACCTTTAAAGGAAATGCAACTAGGAAATGATATTGCGGAGGCAAGAAATGAAGCATAACAACCCTAATGTTGCCCAATAGTTTAGTATTATTTATGCTTCTGGCTGAAGTCAGTTTTTATTAGAGGTTCTACCATTTTGTTTTTATCACAGAGCATAACACCACTAAAAAAACAGTCTCAGCACCATATGAAGCCGTGGAGTAAATTCTTCAGTAGAACAATGCATGTACAAGTCCACCAATGAAAAGAATCACTTAATCAAATTGTAGACATATGGACATAAACACTCTTAATTTGTGCATTCTGACACCTGTCCAGTTACTCTGTTTCCAAGCAAATGAACCCAGATTTGGTGAGTTACCTAAACAATATGCATTATTTTAGGCCTGTTATTAATATTCGTGGTCTTGCTGAGTTAATAATAAATTTAAATTTAAAAGCAAATTGAAATTAATTTCTAAATCTTTTTATTGTCTCAGATGACATTCATCCAACCATAACTGTCCTTAGGAAAATAAAAGTAGCCACTGTGAAGCACTAAAAAAGAGTCTTGACTAGTCCTTAACCAGAAAGATGTTGGTGCAAATAAGCTGAAAAGGAATAACTTCTAGACTGAGTCGGGGATCAGGAGGACTCTGTGAAAAAGCATTTCTCACCATGGTTACTTTCAGAAAATTGCACTAAAAGAAGTGCATATGGGTTTCCTTTAAACTAAAGAGACACTTATCATGTCACTCTTGTTCAAATTAAGTGAAAATCTGAGATATGCGCAGCATAAATGAGGGAAGCATATGGCCCTTGCTTTGTAATTTAAAGGGTAATTTGGTTAAGAAATGGAGAGTAGTTCAGACCAGAGTACTATTATGTAATATCAATGCAAAGCAGAACCTTCCCCAGATAATCGGGTCCTTTTTTTTCTGACACTTTATACTTCATCATTCATTTTCGTTATTTCTCACAGTTCTTAACTGCGGTTTTAAATTGTGTTCAATTTTTCAACATAGGAAATAGTACTTTAATTATTATTATTTTTTTTAAAGATGAGATGTAGAGGATTAGATGATACAAAGGAAAGATGTGGAAGCTTTTTCTGTTCAGTTTCAATTGAAAAATAATCCAAACAAGGAAGAAAGAGTCATCTTATTCTAAAAAATATTTTGAGTTTCACTATTTTATACATAGCCACAAGGGAATAGATTTAGAAGCTTTCACAATATGTCATTTTTGTCTCTGAAAAACTAGAGTTGGAGCCACTCCAGAAGAATCAGTAAGAGTGCACTGGGATATCTTTAAAACCCTTCTCCAAAATGGGCAGAGCAAGGATTTCTCTGTAGTAAATGAAAAATTGTACAGGTTACTTCTATTACTGCTATCTCTAAGCTTTTAATCAGAAATATGTACACTTGACCTCTCACTGAAAATTTAGTCAAAACTGATACATATCTGTGTGTTATCTGATGAGCAGCTGAGTGAATTAATAACATTCCAACTTCAGAGACGATTGTAGTGCATCCAGAAAGATACTGATTTCTTACTTGGGACAGTGAGATTTTTATTTTAATTTTACTATATGCTTACAACCAGTGTAAGCAAAAGCAAATTAACGCTTATTAGTGTTGTGTATGAAATGATATGCATCTGTACGTGATATGTACAGGTACTCATGATATGTACAAGTATTTGATGATATGCATCAAGTACTCAAAGATGTATATCTTTGTACATCTGTACACAATCTACACATCTGTATGTAGCGGCATAACTGCTACATCATAAGTAGTTCCAAGAGAAACAAGTATTTAAATACAAAAAACATTTAATTCAGTAAGGAACTTTGTATCACTTAAAAGGTTTTTATACTTTTCTGGGTAATCCATGATTTACTAAATTACGTAAATGCCTGCTTAAACATCTCTTTTTTGGTCAAATTGTGCAAACATGGGGCAAGCATACTTAAATTCAGTACACATTTTAGCGGTTGATTGAATTTGGGCCCAAACCATGCAGATTTATGGAATGATTTTTGACTTAAGACTGATCCATTCTGCTGTGTTTAGAAAAAGCTGAAGATTTCTGAAATCTGAATTTACGCTTCACTTATATGACTAGGCGTTTCTAGGGAAATCAGTGATTTTACTTCAGTGTTATGCTTCACTAAGTCAGAGTTAGCCCTAAAAGATTTTTAAGATTCATTTATGTATATGCACATGTACATGTGGAGAAGAAAACATCAACAGTGTTTTAGAACATCCACATCATGTTCCTAAAATGGATTTCCTGTCCAGAATTAAGAAGACTATTTGCCATATGCATATATAAGGCAAATTTCCACACAATTTTTAAAGATAGAAAAGGAGTCAAATTTATTATTTGAGAATTAAAACCATTCAAAGTTTTTTTTATGGGAAAAATTGTAGGCTAGTTAAGAGTTAAAAGGTATGGATCGTAACCTTTGAAACTTTCCCCAAAGCTGCACAACTACTGATGGGGTGACATGAAAAGCCATTTCCCTTATAATGAGATACCAAGCAGATCTGTCTTCTTTTAAAACCTGGCATTTAAAAATACATTTACTTCTATTATGTACTGGCCTAACCTGCACAGGCTATTTCTTGTGACATATTACCAGAGCAGATGTTTTAGACAGCCTGCTGGCATAATGGCAAAGAATGAACGTTTTTTGTTTTTCTTTTTTAATTTTGACGAACTATTGCAAAAGTTTCTTTTCCAGTATTTTAATACAGGTTTATCCACAGATTTCTGTATGTAAATTGCCTATTATTTTTCTCCTACTGTGCAACTGAGTAGTGCAATATGAAGAAATAGGGAAAAAATGGACACCCTGATGACTTCTTTTCCACAGGACATCTGCTCACCCTACCCAGATCTTTGCAGCCAATTTGTCTAAGACCATATGGATGAGATCAAATTAAAGAGAATTGAGGGTGGGGAGGAGGCAGAGTAAAAACAGGGGCTAGAAAGGAAGAATAAAGGAAGGGATAAGAAAGACATAAGTTTGAGAACATATATTTTAAAGAAACACCTTTCCCAAAAAATGTTATGATTTTTAGTTATTGCGTATCAGCTCCAGGTTAAAACTTCATGTTGTTACTGAATAACAAGCTACTTTATTAAGAGTAGTTATTGCAGTCTCTCTACTGTCATGACCTTTCCTACAGCTTAATAACAGGATCTCAAACTGCATCTGTTTAATATTTCATTAAAATGTTTAGACTATAAATACAGAGCATTATGTTACAGAATATATTTGTACTTTTTTATCAAGAGATGCTGTATTTCAGTATTCATGAAGAAATGACCTTCAGGATTCAGAAGAAGGTCTTCTCTGTTTTATGCGGTCTTATTCCATTTTATCAGTTTTCTTCAGGCTGTATGGAAATATGAAATTCATCTCAGCATCTCTAACAAATGTATGATCAATCAGGGAGATGCAAAATCATCTAATGTTTATATTAGGTTGCTGGCACAAGCAATCACCCCTAATGACTTAGTAATGCCACAGTAAGCTGTGCATATGCTCAAGTATTTTCATTTGAGTTTCTGGGATTTATCTTTACATGGTTGTGGACCTGACCTCTTGGATAGTTACGCAGGTTCTTAAACTGACACAACTTTGACTTCCATGGCTTAGCTAACCATGTGTATTTTATCACTGTTTGTAGAGCCAGAGTATGGCTTTGTTTAAGCTGCACAATAGATGTAACTGCTCCATAAAAGAACAATCAAGCAATATTTTGACAGAAAAGGAAGGGGTTACCAGGAAGGAATAATGAATAGATCAATACAGAGGTCTCAGATTCTCGCTGAAGTCAGGATCAGATTGTTGGTAGGGAACGAAAAATGTCGAATGATTTGACATTATTTTGCAGGTAATTAAATAGCGCAAAGATATGATACATTAATTTGCATTTGCTTCTTTGTTAAAGCTGATCTGACAGTTACCAACACTCAGCTGCTTCACAGCCCTGCGTTAACCTGCAGTAATATCTTTGTCTGATGCCTGAAACAGAGCTTTTGATTTTGGTTGTCAAAGAAAGAAAATCTGAAGTTCTCAAAGCAGAAATTACCTGGCAAAGTGTGTAGATTTGTTACATAAACATACTCTTGCTACTATCAATGTCACTTATTACATTGATTGGACAACTTAATATTGAAACTGGCTAATATAACTGCCAAACATGCAGTATAATTAAATTAATCTACTGGAAGATTTCCCATAAGCAAGAGTGATTGTGCCTGGCTTACCAAACAAGGTGGGCAGGGAGGACTGCTTGCAACTACATTAATTTGCCAAGCTGATTATCTGTTTCTTGTTTCTTTTTGAAGAAAAGTGGGAAAACAGACAAAGTGATGTTTCAGGCTTCTCACCTTTGTACTTATTTCAAAGATTTTCAGCTATTTTTCATCAATCTGGTTTTGTGTTTATTAAAATCAGCAGAAATTGATAGCAGAGAGAAAGGTCTCCAATTCAGAGATGCGCATTTACAAAAATTATCAAAGATGGGATTTTTTTGCCAAAGGAGAAATCTTGTTTCAGATTTTGTATTCAGAGTCTAAATCTCTTTTGGATAACAGCCTCTTTTTGTTGCAAGTTCAGGGTTATGACAACATCTTCACTGGGGCTGGCTCAGACCAAACTTTCACAGACTTCAACAGCAGCACCAGCTTAAGCTCTTTCTGATGACTTTTGTCCCCCTGCCCCTCATCATGCTTCTGCACTGCCCCCTCTGTTAGGGGAGCATGGCTGGGAGGTCATGTGGTGAGCCAATAAAGAAACTGAAGCAGGTTAAAAATGCCCTGCTATTTTTAACAGATACCAGTTCTCTGGTGTGGCTCAGGGCAGACCCCCACAGATAGTCGTTCTGACGCAACTGAGGGGCATGTGGTGGCAGAAATGGCAACTGAAAGTAGGGAGTGAACCAGGATCTGCCAAGCTGGTGTTGATGCTGATGGAAATGACCCTCTGAAAAAGCTTTCTTTTCTGCCTGTGTCTTCACCCCTGTTCTCGTCCCCAAAGCAGCGCTCAGGAAAAACCCCTCTTCACAGGGCACATGAATTCCTGAGTGACATTGCATTTGCCTTTGTTCTTCAGTAAAAGCATCTGCTTAACTGTCTTTTAGAGCTATCTGAAAAGGGCTGTGAAGAAATCTTCTAAATTCAGCTTATATGCAAATGTTTCAAGAGAATCAAATAACAACTAGAATTATGTCAGGGCTGCCTGTGATTTATTGTTTAGCTTAATATCATTTTGTAAAGTAGATACAGTAGCAGAAAAAGACAGTTTTCTTATCTAGGCTTCACAAATGCTCAATATATTGCAAACGTAAGTTTAGATGACTGTATAGCCGATACATCCTGCAGAGAATGATATAAGAAATTGTGCTTTTTCTAATAAGAAAAGAGTTCACTTAACTAAATACAGCATATCATACACACTGTACATGTTCAAAACAGTGAATATAGTCCCAACAGTAAAACAGACAGAAGAATATAAAAAGTAACCAGTCTAGCTGTAGGGGAAACTAGGCTAAAAAGTGTTTCAGGCAACTATAACAACTGAGGGGATTTTAACAGCTGAGTTCAGACTGGCAAAGTTTTCTTTATCATGTGATAAATTCACAGAGGATATAAAAGTGAAATGTACTAAACCTTATGGCAACTTTGACTCCTTTTTGTCTATGCACACTGTCAGAGGAGAATTTAGGGAACAAAATAGCCCATTAGTTAATTGTTCAGGGGAGTTTCTCCTTTCTTTCACAAAGAATAATTTCCGAGAGTTGCAAACTTAATGAAGTACTGTATTCACATTCTTAAAAAGAGAATAGTAGAGCATGCAATATACTTATATAGTACAAATAGATCAAGTGAGAGAAAAACAAAACACCTCCAGACACTCTGTGCACAATAAATTAAAGATCAGTGTGTTCAACCGGTCTTTTGAACACAGAAACAGTTTCATTACCTACCTAGGTATGATAGTATGAAACAGAAACTGTTTTTCCCCCCCAAACACTCATTTTATAGCGCCCAAACACCCTAAAGAAAATAGTTTTGAGACAAATACTATTTTGTTTACATCTCCAGCACTAAATAATTATTTATTTTAGAAATACAGACGAAAGATGGGGTAAAAACTCACTGATGCCAGTGGGAGCTCCCCTATTTGCTTGAAAGAACTCAAGACAAGCAGACACGTAACAGTTTTTAAGTGTGAACTTCAGCTCCCACAAACCTCCACTCCTTCATGGACAACATGCTTTTAAAGAATATCACCTTTCATTTTCTTCTTTCATCCTACAGAAGCCAGTTTTGCCTTCTCAACCCCTCCTGCCCCACCTGCAGACCTCAGTTCTTTGTGTCCAATTGTTTAAACCAATATCTAGGAAACGAAAGGAAAAGGGGAAGGGAAAAGAGGAAGAAAAGAGTGTTATTTAGTAAGCATATAGAGTCTTTATTGTCCTGCCTCCCTATAACTGGAAACTGGTTATTGATACTGCATGAATAAAAGCTGCTGAATGTTTGAATCTACTCTATGAGATATGAAGAGGCTTTAAAGCTGGACTTTTCTCATCCCAGATGAGTAGCCAGAGCCTTTGTCTGCCTTTTATGGTACAGAGGAATGCATACCAAAGAAATTAAATTCAAGCCCCTGGAGAAGACAAACTCTTTTAATCTTCTCTACACCTGTATCTAAGTGTGTGACTCTGAGGATTCCTCAGCTGTTTTGGGTCTTCTTTGTTTAGGTTTGGTTGTTTGGTTTATGGGTTGGTTTTTGGTTGGTTTTTTTTTTTTTTTGGAAGGGGGAAGAAATGTCTGATTTCTGTAGAGTTTGCCAAAACAGAAGTATCACGATAGTTTACTCTTGTTTTCAGTAGTCAGGAGAGCTGCCAAAAATGAGCTGACACGAGTACAACACTGTCTTCTCCCTACATATGTCTTGGATCATGAAGCATAGCAGCATTTGAGCTTCAGAATAGTGCTTAAAGAGCATGCTTCATGGGGACATGAGCATGTAAGTAGGATGACTTAATTTTAGTGCATATGCATGCGTATCTTTCCTCCCTTGTGAGCAGTTTTTCATTAAAGGGAATGATTAGGTTCTTATTATTTATACATTGTTTTCCATTGCTTAGGGAGATTTTTCTGTAATCTGCCTCACACTCGGAAGGATTTTAAAATAGCTTTCTGTCCATTAAGTAATTGGCTTAATGCAAGAAATAGAGAATGAAAGAAATCGTGTACAGGAGACTCTGCTGGTTTTTCTGCTTTTTAATTTCAGATAATTTCTCCTGGCCCACTGTTGTTTAAAAGCTTTTGAAGATTTTTGGCTGGAGAGCAAAACAAAACACACACACACACATGCACAAATCCAAATCAAAAAACAAAACAACAACAAAAAAAAGAGCTACACACTATATTTTAAGCTAATGGTGCACCCCCAGGAAGCTTGTTTTAAATAGGCTCCCTATAGAGACAGAAGCAGGGATGGGGAGAATCACTGTCCATCTCCCCATATCCAGTTGGGTTTAGATGATAGATGGTTTGGTTATAAGCTGAAGAAGGATGCATTTGACCAATTACATTGTATTAGCTCTATATATGATCAAAAAGGCTCAGTTTTATTCCAAAGGAAATAACAGAGCCCAGAAAAAAGCATGAGTGTTTTTTTCCCAAAGTTAATAGCAGGCACAACCTAACCATTTTATTCATGGTCAGTAGTACTTAACTCCCACAAACTGGTGGAATTGTTGTGTACTGTGAGATAACAGAGCCAAAAGACTGCACAATACAAAACTAGCTCTTACTGAATGAGGTATTTCTGCCATCACCCAGTATTAATGTACCATCCTTACCGTCCAAAGTGTAACTGAATGTTGAGAACATCCTATATGGGGCAGGTGTTATGCCACAAACAGCTCATGCTTTTGTGTTACTGTCCAGCTTCCACATTAACACGGTATTTGCCTGGATATGTTAAGAGTTTGGGTCCTCAACAATTATTTACATGAACACATATTCAGTTTTTTCAACCAACTCATTGCATCTTAATTGTATTAAGACCATAAATACACTAAAACTTTTTGCAGAATCTGATCACAGTGTTTTCTATCTGGATGCTATGTTTGAAGGTTATTCTATGTATTAATCACAATGTATATACTGCAAATAGGAGAAAGACATGAACATATGGGCTTGTGAACCCTGGGATAGAGCTCTTGAGTCTAAAAAATACAGACTGCAATTTGTTGTTATTTTAGGTGTTCTAAGAGAAAACGAGAAAACAGGATGTATTGACTATAAAACCCATTTGGGAATTTTCCAGCAGAATATTTTTATCTGAAAATGCAGGTTTAATGGGGTTACAGAACATGTCGTTTCAACAATAATTTCATCAAATACTCAGATACTCTCATTTACATTCAGAATAAATGTGATGTTAAGAAACAACAACAAAGATAGTCATGTAGTCTTAGGAGTCTGCTTTCCAGAAGATATCATTATGGATGGAATTTTAAAAAGGGTAAGTCAGAGCAACAGCTTACCATCTGTGCCAGAGAAAAGAGAAAAGTTGGAGTTAGAAGCCTCCAATCATTCTGTGCAACAGGCAACTATCCTAACCCCACTTATGGGATTAGTCTCATTCTCTGACCAGTTGCTAGTTAGCCACTCAAATTATTTTACTGAATTAGATTGTTAGACAGTCATTTCCAGAATAGTTCAATGAGTCAGGTGCTTGGGAAATAAAAGGCTAAAGGTCAAGCCTTTAGCTTCAACAAGGAAAAGCAGTGTGACAAGAGTAAATTTGCCTGGTTGTTCAATCCATTCGCCTTCCAGAATAACTTTTGGAAACTTTTCCATATTGTTCAATAAGGAAAACATATTAAAATTTTGTAGTAAGTATTTTCTTTGCCTTGCTCACATCTTGCCCACCCTTAGTTTTTACTAAGAAAGGAAAAAAAGAAGGCAAAGATCTCAACATCAGTATGTAGGGATACAGCAGACTTTTGACAGTTTAGTTTTTAGCTTGATAACTGCAGGTGCAATGCATGACTCCGTGTGTGTGCCTGTATCTGTAGCACTGAAGGATGTAGGAACTGAAAGGATTATTTTAATGAACAGTTTCTCGCATTTACAATTCTTTACAAAACAGCCAGACAATGAAATACCATGGAAAGAGAGATGGACTGAATAAAGCTTCCATTGTGTTCAATGACAAAAAGTTTAGAGCAAGAATAGTCACAGGAGAAAGTCACATCAAAGAATGTAAGAGACACAATAGGTAAAATAGTGAATTACATTGATAAGAAAAGTGAAATATTATTTTTCTTGTAGTAAGCAGCAAGCAAGACTGAGACCGAAATCTTGCATGTATTAGGACTCCAGCACAGAGCCTTCCAGCTTTTGGAGACTAATTCTACAATTTAAAAGTCTAATTAAATTCTGAAATCCAGGAAATAATAGAAATGTAAAACCAATGGAAATTTAAAGCCTGAAAAGTCTTCCAGAATCTGTGTGCTTTACAGTGATATAAGGAGTATAATTCTACACAGTATGGGAATCTTGAATCTCTGGATACAGTGAATGCCAGATACTGCCAGTGTACCATCTAGTCACTATGCAACACTGCACGATTGTGGTCACACAGTCTATCTGTCCATGGACACTACAAAATTAACTGTGAAATGCACATGGAATTTTTAAAAGCTCTTTCCAGAGAAAAAAAACATCTTTTAAAAGGAAATTGGTTAATATGAAAATTTTCACCCTATTGTTTCTTACTAAATTAGCTGTGGCTGTTCTCATTACTGAGATAAATGTCATCTCTTTTTCAAAGGCTCTTAAACTCTAGAGCGCACTGATATTGCGTGACAGCCAGTTCCACAGGTTAATTACAAACTGTGTAAAAGAATATTGCTTTTCTAGTTCTTCAAAAGTTTTTTGTTCTTGTATCGTTAAAATGTAAATAAGAGTTCTTTATTAACCTTCTCAGCAACTTTTGTTGTTTTATCTGAATCAAATGTATTCCCTCTGATATGTTTATTTGGCTTTTTATTTTAATTAAGCAGCCCCAATCACCTATGTTTCTTCAGCCACTTAGAAATAGCTTGCACTTTGTAACCCTTTTCATCACCTGTCTTTGAATACTTTTTATTTCTTCCAGAAACATATTTCATTAAGATACTGCTACCATTAAACTCAACATAAGTTCCTGACGCTTTGCATTTAAGACCAGATTTCAGCCAGTGAAACAAGTAAGCAGACATTATTTGCTATTGATATCATAACATCTTCTAGGACTTTCTTCCATTCTATTTTTCAAGACTTTATTCATATACAGGTATAAAAGATTGTCATTAAGCTTCACTGCCTTTTTTTTTAGGATACTTTTAGAATACATCAGTGAATAAAATAAAGGTAAACAATCCCTTCCACTAAACACAATTTTGCATCTCTCAACATTAGCATGCGTTAATACCTGCTGCCCCAACATTAGCATGTTTTTCTGTAGTTTTCTATGTTTATTTGGCAACCATGACCCCATCTATTTTCTGCCTTTATTTTATCCTGTTCACTCAGAAATATATTTAAAATGTTTCAAATACAATATTTACCCTAAATTTCTGATAGCCAAATATTTGCCTAATTACCTAATGGTTAATTACCTTAAAAATGTAATTAATGCCCAGAAGTCTATGCTTTAATATGTAAATATTTTAATAATAATTTAATAAATAAAATAATTCATATGGTCAACTGTAACCGAAAGGTCATTATTTTTATTTGGAAATACTGCATGGATTTGTATTCCAATTATTATACACCTAGCTGTTTTGTGATCCTGTTTGGATAAGTGTACTGGTTTTGGCTGGGATAGAGTTAATTTATTTCAAAGTAGGTCCTATGGTGAGAGGGAGTTTTGAGAGGGTTGCTGTTGCCTGGGCTGTTGGTCTACTGGTGGTGAGCAGCTAATTTTTGCACCACCTGTTTCTCTTTGTTTTGTTTTGTCTTTTTCTCTTTTACTTATTAAAACATCTTAAATCAACCCATGTTTTTTTCTCACTTCAGATTCTCTCTCATCTTACTGCAGAAGGAAAGAGGGAACAGCTGTGTGGCATTTAGCTGCCTACTGGGGTTAACACACAACAGAAAATCCCATGATCACCAGACCTGTGATCAGTAATTTACAGATAAAAATGTGGCCACACTGCTTATCACTGGTTGTCAAGTAGGGTTGTTTCTCATTTATAAGGGTTTTAACACCTTCAAGGAATTAGGCAATCTTCAGAATAACCCGATAAAATAACTGTTGTCTGTTTTACAGAAGGAAATGAGACAGATATTACAGCAAACATTTTCAAGGGTGAGCAAAAGTATCAATTATCACTGTGTCTGGATGTTAACTCTCTCTACAATGGACTTACTCTAGAGAATGGGGCTTCAAATCTATCCTCAAAGGCTAAGCTATCCAATATTCATTAATTATCGGACATTTTGAGTGCCTGACTTGCTGTCACAGAAGTTCTTATCTTATTGCCCTTGGTTGCATGATATTGCACACTGCCATGGTGACGGGGCTGCCAATTTATCAAAGAACTTCCTGGTTCCAAGTGGCTCTTCAGAGGTATCCTCAGTCAGTGAAAAAGCAGTGGGTGTTACTTGGCCAGACCTTGATGCTTATTTCCTTTTCACACCCATACCCTACCCTACCCAATTATTCTTTTTTCCCTTCTTTTTCCTGCTCCCTAGTGTTACCTACTCAATTAGGATGAGCAGTTTATGAAAGCACATGAGGCAGCGACTGCATGTGTATCTCTGTACATAAATATGTACTTAAAAAGCAGGCTTGTCTTATGGGTGCCTTCTGTGCTTGTCAATGTATGTATGCATAGAATAACTATCTTAAATAGACAGTATAAACTACAATTTCCTACGAAAAATAATAGCCAAAACTTTACTGAATGGTCTGTACCTTTGTCTGGGTTCAGCAGTAGCAATCATTTTTCTCCTTCTTAGTAGCTGGTGCAGTGCTGTGTTTTTGACTTTTGGTCTGGGAACAGCGGTGATAACACCGATGGTTTTAGCTACTGCTTAGAATGTTTACTCTGACCAAGGACTTCCTGAGTCTCATGCTCTGCCAGGGAGGAGGGGAAGCCAGGAGGAAGCAGAGACAGGACACCT
>WYDI02014698.1:0-13327 GCA_009867235.2 Psittacus erithacus
TTGTGGTTTAAGCTTAGTTGTAAATTAGACAAAGCATGTAGCCTGCTTGTTTTCCCCCCACAACCTGTCCTTCCCCTTCAAAATTAAATTACAATAATATTCCTGCTCTGCATTGGCATTGCTGGCATCAGCAAAAAAGCATTAACTCTAATTACAGGACCAATTCTGTTCTAATTAGGCATTTGTTTAGAGCTAAATATCTTGGTAAAGCCAAATATACTGGCACTTGACAGCAGAAGTGAAGCATTCTACAGAATGCTCCTACCATCTATCTTCCTTCCCTGGGGGTGATTAATGTGCAGTAGGGAAAAATTAGATCATTTGCTTTATTCAAGTGATAAAAGGTTCTGTGCACTACCTCTTTAATCAGTTTGTTGATTCTGATCAAGTGGGGGACTTGGCTGATCTAGGGATTTAGTTGTTAGGAAAATGGAAATATTTGAAACTTGGAATTGACTGAACTACATTGTTTCATGCATTCAACTATAATGGTTAAAATATTGTATGCTCTTTAATGCTGTTCTTTACACTAAAGAGCTGTATCTGAATTTAAATAGTTGAATTGATTTTGCACTCAAAATTTCCTAAGGCACAGGTGCTCTTCTTTTTATAGTAACTATTACTGGTTCACATTGGAAGGCTTAAGATAGAAGTATGGGACAGTACACTGCCATAGTCAGAGCACTTACCTTTGTGCTGCTGTGAAGCCTGCAGAGTCCACTTCCTCTATCTGGACAGTATTAGCTAATGGATCTATCACAGTTTCAAATTTCAGGTACATATAAACAAATATATTTGTAGAATAGTTGATATTCTACAAAATAGCTTTTATTTTGTCTGATCTGAAGCAATTTGAAAATTCAAGTTAAATCCCATTTAATTCAATCTAACCAATTAGGCTGCTTGTTTTGTAGGATGGAATTTAAACTCTCATTTCCCAGAAGAATTCCTAAATGACTGCAATATCATATTCTAGGAGCAGTATTTTTCTCCTTCAGTTGAACCTGTCCTGCTTTGTGTAAGAGAGTTAGCTTGCGCAGCAGAAACTGAGAATCTTATTTTCTACTTTTTTAGTGAGTGGTCTTTATAATTCTTCAGTCTTCACTCCTATTTCTGATTATCATGTTTAGTGGAATACCACCTCTAGGAAGAACTGAGAGTAACCTCAGTATTTTTGCCGTAAACAAGATATGTAACAGCATAATGGTTAGGGACATGTATCTACAAAAGAGGTCTTTATGTCTCCTCAGGAAAAGGAATGCTCTCTCTAACTTTTCTGAAGCTTATTTTGTAGTTTAGCAAAAAAAAAAAAACAAACCGTGTAAGTATCCTTGGATGTTTATCTAAGGCAATCAAAGTTAATCTAAAATACAGATATAATCATTAACTACTGTAATTATTACCTATTGTACTGCCCATTGATGCCAGACAAACTAATGTGTTTGGGTAACTTTCCTTTTATTTTTTGTGGTTTTGGTCTTAATGCATGAAGCAGGTGGTTGCTGAAAGTAGAAAAGAATAAGTCTTTGATACAAAGCTGTTCCTTTAACATTTTCCTGTACTGGGTACTTGCTGTATACTAAAATAAGCAATGTTGTCTGAAAGCATATGGGTATCTTTTATGCATTGCACAGAAAGACACAGAGTAACCCATGTAAAGATTAAACAATTCTGTCAATTATTAAATTTGGAAGTTCTTACATGGCTCAGGAAAGGTTCTGAGTACCATGCAGGAAAGAATAGGGGGCACTGCAGTTTTCTTACATGCAGCCTACTCAATGTATGCAGCATTTTGTTATTCCACATCCTTGCTGTACTGTAAATACCTGAAAACTAGATTTCTGAATTATGCTCAGGTGTCCTGGGTAGGATCAGAGGGCACCAGAGGTGCATTCAAGATTTGCAGTTGTTGGTGTCCAGTTAAGTGAACAGGCCACTTGTCTCAATGCATTTTTATTAACAGTGATAAACAAGTATACATTGGCAAGATAGTAACATTTGTTTATCTCTGCAAGCTACCTTCCATTTGTACTTTCTGGTCAGTAGCAAATAAGGCTTATTCCTCAGCTACTTACTTTGGTCTATGGGGTGGAGTGGTGGGAATCTAATGTAATATGACAGGAAAGTGGCAGGCAGCCGTTCTCTCTGTAAGCAAGGGGATGGTGAGATTCACGTTTAGGGATGAGAACCTTCTTTCAGAACTTTTTTTTACAATACTGTAGTTTGAAAAATATGTAACAATGAAAGCATGTTTACTTTGTGTAGAATTCATGTCATAATGAGGACAATAAGACCCTCAAGGCAATAATTGCTTCACTGTAGGGTGCTTCTGCATCTCAAATTGCTCAGCATCTGGGTTTTAAATCATTTGTGTTCCTGGTGGGTAAAGCTGCCAGCTAAACAGGCAGGCAGACAAGTAGCATTTTTAAACTTACACAGCTTGACTATGGCGTGTGTGCATTTAAGGCTGAACTTATTATAATCAGGAATTGTTATTTAATACAGACAGATGCCAAAATCTATTCTATATGATACTGTCTTAATAAATTGTTTTCATTCACACGGGAACCATTTAGCTTGTATTATAGATCTTGTATTGGTTTGGATATTTCTAGTGGACTGTGCAGCAGGAAAGTATTGTTTTCTGAGCTCAGAAAATGTATAATAAATCCCACAGTTCATCTGTGCTGTGGTGAGCAGGTGACAGTCACTGAATGCTATTCTGAAAATCATGTTATAAGCAGGAAGAGACTTTGCTGTATTCACAGAAATTATGTTATTAATATGTAAAGTAGACCTTACCTTGGGAAGAAGTGGGGCCATTCTGTATACAGGAGTCAATGAAACTGAATCTGTGTTTCATATTTACTTGGGGAGAGTTACACTCTGCTGACGAGTATTCTGTATTTGACATGTCCTTCTCTATTGTAGTTTCTGAATGCCTCCTAGGTATTTCTTCCATCCCCTAACCTAAAATACACTCAAGTACATCAAGGTGCATATGGGGATCTGTGGCTTTGTTTCTGTTTTTGAATATTCTACTTTTAGGAAGAACTCCCTCAGATGTTGGTTTAGAGATGGCTGGAAGTCCAGCTTGAAGCAGCAGGTCTGCACCTGAACTACCTGAATAGTTAAAAGTGTGGCAGCAATGAGAAGACTTGTACCCATGCTGTATCCATCTCAATTTATGGTTTAACACCTGGTGTTCATGCTGTTGTATACGCAACTCCCCATACTTGTATTTTGGACTTTGAGTTAAAAACTTGCTGTTGTCTGTGTTCATCATGTCCCTGTGATAGAACAGGCATGTGTGCTGCTGTCTGTTGAGGCTGTAGGTCTCAAATACCATGGCAATCTAACTGTCCTGAAAATGTAAGCTCAGGAGAGACCCTGGTGAGGCTGTGACTTGCCTGACATTTCTTTCTGACACCAGTGGCAGCTGCTTTGAGTTTTCCTGTGTTGGAGTGGGGGTGGGGGGTGGTGGTGGTGTGTGTCTGTGACATGTGGTTTTGGCTTTTTTTTTTTGTTTTGTTTGTTTTTCTTTCTTTGCTCTTTTGGGGGGTTTTTGTTTGGTTGTTTTTTTATGTTTTTGTCTGCGTTTTTGTTGGTTTCGGCTTTTTGTTGTTGGTTGCTATCAACCTCCCAGGTTATTTTAACTTGGACCAATTCCCTGATCTGTTTCACTTCATAGCCACACAAATAGTTGTACTGGCACAACAGAGGGAGAAGCAAGAATTAGCTGAGGGGAGCGATGGCTGCACACAGCAGCCCTCATAAAAGAAGAAAAACACCTTAAAGTCCTCTGTACTTTGTCAATTTGAAGTACTTTCATTTTCTCTCTGCTCCAGTTTGGGCTTTTTTTTTTTATTATGGTATTTTCCTCACTTTGTTATGCAGGGTTTTGGTTGGTTGTTTGGTTTTTTTTTCATACAGCATGTTGTTTCAACTCTGCCAGTACTCATCTGCCACCCCGTTAGTTGCCTGCTGACTGCTGAAGCACTTAACAAAAAGAGAAAAAGAAATGAAGAAAAAGTCTCTGTAGATTCTAAGCTGCATTAGCAGGTAATTGAAAATTAGCAATAAGACAAGCATGGTTTTCAAAAGGCAAAAAAAAAAAAATAATCACTTTCCTTGTAACCAAGCAATTCTGGCTAGAAAGCTAGCTTGCTGACACAGTTACATGTGTGGGATAATGGTACCTACTCCTGTGGGGGCTTTTCCTCTTTCCAGTCAGCGAAAGACAGGTTTGCCAAGAAAGCCTGTGCCAGTTCTTGCTTTCATGTTTTCTGTAGTGGGTTTTATCTGCAAGGTAATGTGCATCAGCATATAACCTGATGATCTTAAAGTTATTAATTATGATTACTCCTGGCGGTCTGTTGTTTGGCTTTTTTCCACACGTTTGGTTGGTTGGTTGGTTAGTTGGGGTTTTTTTGTTTACTTTTCCCACGAAGAGAGGTTCAATCCCTTGGAAAGCTATTCTGCTATCTAATGTCATACTTCTCCATATCAGTAATCATTCTTGATATATCCTTCCTAATTTATCTGAGATTGTGCTTTGCTAGTTCTCATCCTCAAGTTTGTTAAAGGTGAGAAGTTATCTGTAAGAAGTGAAAATAGATGTTTGACTGTTATGTTTGCTGGGTTTCAGAAAAGATTCATAGTTAGGACTTGACTCTTCTTGAACCAGTAGCGCCTTGACTCATCTGTAACAAAGCGAATGCAGGGCATGATCCTGCCTTTCTTCTGTCATTTGAGAGTGATAATGATGAATTGGAAGATGTACGAGTACCAAACCTTATCCTTACAAAATACTCTAGTAAAACACAGTTTTACTGAAAACTCCAGCAGTCCCATTGCTTTATGTTTCCTTCTGCTTTTGTAATATGCAAATTCTGGGCAAAATGAAGGTTGTTTAGAAGTTGTAAGAAAATAAGTGATTTATAGGATTTATAGCTCAAATTGTGGACCAGAACCTAGGCACCATCTGAATTCGGAACTCTGCAACTGAATTGGTAGCTTGAAAATAGTACTAAGAGTGGGAAAGTACTCAGTTCCTTGCTATGTCCCAGCATAGAGCAGAGAACCTATTTTTGTTTCTGGGGCCCAAAGGAGCCTTGCTGCTACTTAATGTCCAATAATGTGTTCACAAAACCAGGAATCAGTGCTGTAGGAGCTATTATAGTTACCCTTTGTCACAAAATGATAACTTTCAGCAAAGGAAATTTTTATTCAGCCAGATCCTGTGGATTACAAATTTGTACCTGAAGGCAGAGGAGATTCATTTCTCTGAGGTACACAGTACGCAGAAGAGTAATACAGTTTCCATCAGGTTAAGAAAGTGTCTAGAGACTTACCTTTAAAGGAACTTTTTTCTACTTTTACCCATATAGGTCTAAAGCAATTAATCAATAAGTAAGGACACAGGGTGAAAACATATGGTCTTTGATATTTAATAAATGGATTAACAGAGTCCACCACTTAATATTCAGCCTCTGCCTTACGAGTATAAATTAATAAGCGTTAGGTGCTTTTTAATGAGGAATTTTCCCTTTTAAAACCTGAATGAATTATCAAAAAGAGCTCTGGCAGAATTTCAAAGACATTTTCTGACCTTCTAGTATTCTGGCCTGCATGAATTTTTAACAAGTTGCTATATATCTGGAAGGACTATTAGAATTCATCTGCATGGAATCTATCTGCCCTCTAGCCCCACACCCTCCCTCCCCCCCCCCTTTTTTTTTTTCTTTTCTTTCCTTATGTTTTTGTTTTGTTATTTTTTTGGGGGGTGGGGGTGGGTGTATGGTTTTTGTTGTTGGTGTTGTTTGTTTTTTTGGTAATTAGACAATTGAAGCAGAAAAAGAAAAGTATCTATAGCAGCAAGGGAATGTTTAATTTATGTAAATGAAGTTTTAAAAAAAGACTCCTAGTTCAAGTTAATAAAACCCCACACATTGCTCTTAAATATTAATAGTGGCTGGCAAACTCCTTTATTTATAGTGACATTTTCATTTATATTCATTTTTCAATAGTATCCACAATGTAAAGTGTTCAAAGACCTGTTTGAAAATGCATGTTTTAAAGTGCATAACATGCATAAGTTATAACTAAATGCACATGGCTATGATTTCAGTCCTGCAAAACATTCTTCTTTTGGTGATCTCTATTCCAGAAAACCTTTCAGAAATCTTTTTGGTATCTAAATCTATTCAGAAAATAAATGTAATAGACCAAAGCAGATGTTTTCAGTATTTGTAGGCTGATTTTTCGGCTTAATGAAGAAACTTCACTGCCATTGTTACTTGCTTTTGACATTATTACTTTATGGTTTTGTTTGTTTTTTTCTTTTTTTTTTTTAAATTTTTATTTAGTTATTTATTTATTTAAAGGATTGTACTGTGACATTTTGAAAATGCAGAACAACCTTCTTCATAAAAGGTTGTAGTTATCTATGCAAATATTTACTGACAATGTTTCAAAGTCTAAATGCCACTTCAGAAAAATACTGTATATGTTAATGAAAACCTAGCTGTTTCATTTCTCAAAATTACAGTATCAGTCAGGTCCTACAGATGGGATAGTCTATTAGCAGGTTATTGCTCTGAACTGTTGTGGCGGATTCCACGCTTCAATAGCTCACTTTTAGCTTCTATTCAGTACCATGAATTAGAACTCCTGGAACTACCTGGGGTTTTTGATCTTGCCCACCTGGAATCTGCTGAATAAAAAGCACAGCTCTTGCTCCTGAGGGTGATTAATGTGCTACTTATTTGCCACAAGTTTCCTAGTGCCTATGTGCCTTAGGAAAGAAGCAACCATTTGGCCTGAGTAAACTTACTGCTAGAAAGTAGTTGTCTTTGGCCTCTTAATCAATAATGGCAGGAATCACTAATAGGATTTCAATGTCACTATTTCTTTTATTTCACTTCTTTTCTCAGAAGGGGAAGTTCCCTTCTGAGTTAATCCTTTTGAGCGAAATATATCCTCAGGGTAAATTCACAGTGGCAGTTGATAGAATTGCATCTCACATAGAGCTGAGCCACTGACAGTCATTGAACATAAAATTGGGATATTTGGAGTTCGCATCACACATTCAGATGATAACTGATCTCTTCAGTCTGAAGTTCATGGACATTCCCCACCCTGGATCTCGATTAACACCACATAAGAGTAGAAAATTATGCTAAAAAAACATGGCTTAATAAAAGTTGATTAATTATTTGCTCATGCTACTTTGTCAGGACATCTTTAGCCTGGAACAACTTCACTGTGGCTTGGTTTTCAAGAAGCAGCATTGAGCAGATATTATACCTTGTTTCTAATTTTAATTTGAGAAAATGAAGGAGTGCAGTTTTAAGCATGTATTGATTTAATTGTGGAGACTAAGTCCTGCAATAGCTCATGATAGTACTTGCCTTAGCTCATGATAGTACTTGCCTACCTGTGTCAGATGCTTCTAAGGACAAAAAGCAAAGCTGGATACATCACTGTTCTCAGAAGGCAGTGGGGGATTGTATTCCTGTTGTACCTTTCAGCTTGCCATCATTGGCACTCTGTCTTTCATCTAACTCTGCACATGCAACAGGCAGCTTTTCCGAGCTCATTGCCTTCCAGCAGACAACTTGACAATTCCCCTCTCAAATCCCTGGTGAAAGGATGACAGGGGAGTGGGGTGGCACTCTCTGAAAAGTGTTTTCCACTAGAGCAAAAGGTGATACTTTGAGAAAGAGACTCCCATGGGGATAGTGTATGCTAGCTTTTATATGGAACTCATGGGCACAAAAAGAAAAAGGCCATTTGTCTGACTGGTGAGAGGCTGCATAATGACAGTATCCCCAAAAACCAGGATAGGGAAACTGGAAAGCACCAGAAAAAAGTTTCAGGCTGGTAGGTGACAAGAGCTTTAAGGGTATGTAGTAGCACAAAGGGGAAACCTCCATCTTGGACTTTCTTTAGTCAAACCCATGATTTTGGGTTTTTAAAATATATCACTTGATCTTTCTTTGCTAAGGCTCAGAGTCAGATAAGTTTGAGACCACTAATAATATGAAAGTGCTTTGGCACAACTCCTCATTCAACACCAAAAGGCTACTTAACGATGATTAATGCTTGCACTCCACAGTTTTTGTCGTATGGTGCAGGATGCTTGACACAGTGTGATATTGCTTAGACAGACTGGTAAGCAAGCCTTTGCAGAATTCATACTAGAACTTGTATATGCTATGGTCTGGAAGAGGCACATATTTGATGGTAGAGAAACAAAAAAAACAGTGTTTGGTACATTAGTGATCAGGCTACTCAAAATGGTACTGCTTGGAATGGTATTATGCAATCATCATTAACAATTAGTTCCAGTAATAAGGATTGCCACAGGCCTCTGTTCCTGACTTTAACTTCTTTTTCAAATGTCCTCACACTTCAAAAATAAAGGATAATATGCATGAGAAGATGAGCAAAGGAACAGTAGAATTGAAGGGTAGGGTTTGTATCTTCTCATGTCATTCTAGTAGTCTTTTAGAATAAGCCATGTAGAGGAAATAATGATGGTATTTTGAAAGATGATTGGAGATGCTATTGACCCAGATGCCATCAACAGTAGTTAAAAACATTTCTACATGCCTCAATTCCAACAGAGATAATCAGTTAAGTTGGGTCTCCATGACAGTGATATTTGACCACAATGGAGGGGAATGTACTATGTAGATGATAAATTGTGGAATAATTAAAAAAACTGTTGTTCTATGGACAAGCTATTATATTCCCCTCAAAAGCAATAAATGTTGAGCCTTCAATGATGGAAATATTTTCTGAGTATGATATGAGTGGGTTAGAGACTGCAAGGAATCATTGTGTGAATAAACATGCATACTTTTGAGATCATTAAAAATGAACTGCGCCTTACATCTGCAGGCTGTACAGAACTACATTTTCAAATGATACTTTTTCTGAATAGGCCACTGCCCTTGCAAGGACTAATTTCCATTAAATGAATTAAATGAAACAGGTACCTGCTTGTATGTGGAGAGCATACACCAAAAGGAACTGGAGAGCAAAGAGTACTGATATTTGCTTACTGAGCCAACACTTCTCAGAAGTAGCCAAGTCTATAACTGAGCAGAAATGAAATTAAAATGATATTTTCAGGTGACTGGTGCAGCTGCTACCTTTGAGTTTACCTCTGCCTTTGTCCTTTCTGCTGATTTCATAGCATTTCTTTATATGGCATGACTTCTGATTTATGCCATGCGACAGAGGGTCTAATTGGTTTTTCTGAAGTTTAATATGGCTATCAGGTTGCATGTTTGAAACAGTAAATAAAGCTGGTTGGCACAAAGAAAGCTGTCTTGCAGTGTGTTAGTTTGGCTGTCCTTTCTGCAAGGCAGTAATAAGGACGTTTCCCCAGGAGCAACAGGCAAGTACCAGTGGAGTCCTGTGCAAGTCCCTGGGATGCTGAGGCTGGGCTGGTTGTGCAGGACACAGGGTGGGCCCCAAGATGAACAGCAGCACCCATCAGGGACTAGACCTTCCTGAGCAAGTAAGACAGCAGGAGAAGGAGTCAATATCACATGATGGAAAGGAGAGTAGGGGTGTTTGCTCTTACCATAATCTAATTTGACAATGGTCTGAGTTTTCTGGTTTGAAAGATGTACCCATGAGAGAGAAAGGAGTAGCTTCAGCTTTATGTTTGGTGTGTCATGGAACACTGCCCCAAAGACACCTGAAGGGAAGGTAGGTCAGTTAAGGCAGGTCAGTTCTAGGGAATGTGCAGTAGCTTAACACCACCGGCTTTGTACTTCAAGTTTTAGTTTCACCACCTGTGGTGAAAAGCTGTCATATAATAATACTGTCATATAATTTCCCACCACTCTCCTAGAGATTTTAGTAGTTAATAGAGGCAGAGAATTGCATATTCTCTAATGTTTTTCCAAATGCTGAATTGATGGCTAATTGGGTAAATGCTGCTATCAGAAACTTTCTAGCCACTGGATTTCTCATGCTCATTTGTGCTGTCAAATGAGTGCAGCTATCAGTTGATTTAGATTTCTAGGATAGAAAAATAAAATATTTCTGGAGGTCATATCAATAAGTATACATTAGAAGAATAAACAGTGATATAAGGAAATGTATTAGTGGTTAAATGCAGACCAAATATTTTGGTTGTCTATCCTATTTTCCAATTTATTCTGGAGTGCCACAGGGGAATGGTGCAGGGAGGTTCTGCCTCTTATACACAGCACAGAAGTGTTCAGGAGGGTTTGCAGAGTGAAGTATAAAAAGTGCATGAAAGCTTATTCAAACAGCTGTACTGTCCTTTCTAAATGCACAGACAGGTTGCAGTTATCCACTCTGCCAGACAGTGAAGATGGTAAGGGGCAGGACAAGTGAATTTGTGTGAGAAGCTGTTGTCAATTCAGCATTAGCTATGGCCTTCCAAATGATGACTTAAGACCTGTTGTCACAATTAAATGAAATCACAACTGAGTGTTACCTTTGCATTGTGTGCTGGGTCCCTTTGTAGACTTTTGCTCACGCTTATCAAAAAGCATTTATATTGTGAAGACTTAGATGTGTATTCACTCAAAGCATTTATGGGAATGCAAGTGAAGATATAATTTTGTGTAAAAACTTCTGTATGTCATATTTTATTGTAGTTCATTTCTGTGGCATATTGTAAGCCATGGCGCGGTATCTCTGCTCCTTTATTGCTGCATGCTTTTGTTTTTTGATGGATTTTGGCTGATATATCTGTCTACACAATTTTATTTTTTTTTTATCAGACTCTGAAGTTCTCTGAGGAGATTTGCAATACTTTTAATAGATTTAAAAAGAATGGTAAGTAATATGAATGCCACTGACAAGTTAGGCGTACCTAAACGGAGTTGATTACCCTGTATAAATAAGCTTGCATTAACTATGCATGGAAAACCAAAACCAATTAGAAGTAATTGGATATCTGTGTTCTGTGTGCATGTAGTAGGAAGAAACAGAGATTTTATTATGTTAGGAGAGGGGCTGTGTCTCAGTATGTCAACTCTGAAGTCACTGCATGTCCATCAGACAGTGCAAATCATCATTCTCCCTGCCTTTTTCTTTCAATACGTCTATAGGACAGTCAAATACTGTTATATATTCACTCGCGTTAAGCATCGTGCCCCCCCTCCCTTTCTCTTTCTCTCAACCCTATTCCCCCCCCCCTTTTTTTTTTATAGCTCCATGGGACAGCCAAAATCGTTTTTTTTTTCCCCCCCCCCCCCCCCCCCCCGCAAATGATCGTTAGAATTTAAAAACGTTTTACTTTGAAACTGCTATCACCTTCTCTGGTTTTGCTTCTTGCACATGTTCTGTGACTTTGCTGACAGGGGGTACACAGCAAGTTTTAAATAATTAGGGAATATTTATAATGGGTGAATTTCAAATTGGTATGTATGACATTTCACAATATCCATTCTAAGTCATATGCTGTCCCACTCATGAGCTAGTAATGTTCTGTGTAATTTATAATGTCAAATGGGCTATCTCACGCATTTTTAAGTATCACCTATTAAATTGTGAATACTCATATTCACAAATATTATTTCTAGAAATTAAAATTAATAACAGATCTGTATACTAATTGTTGACCTCTGGTGGCAAAGACCATGCATATGGATGAAGAAATCCTTTTTTTTTTTTTTTTTTCCCATGATTCATAGTTGCTGCAATAGACACTGACTGCAAATTCGAATATTTGGCTTAAATTAAATATTGAGTATCATGCAGCGGGAAGGTAGGAAGATGCACTGTTTGTTTTCCACTGTGGTCTCAAGCATGCCACTTCTATAAATTAAGTTCTATCAGTCCACTGCATTGAAGAAACAGTAAATTTTCCATAAAAATGTAACTGCTTTCTGGAATGCAGTAGCAGAATAGCTCTGGGCTAACTAAATGCAGAAATTCACATGTACATGACAGTGCATGAACTTACGTTTAGATGAATTCATATATGATCAGGCAAATCCTGAAGTTTTTTGAAAATTCTGACCTTGATCAAAAAAAAATCAAGGATAAAAGCATATATTCTTTTTCCACCTGAAAAACTTGGATATCCTTTAATGGCTGGTCTTCTAAATAAATAAAAAAGGTTCAAGCAATTGGTTTGCTGTTTTACTTGAGCTGAGTTGATGGTGAATGGCCTGGGAGGAGCCCTGGGTTTTAATTTTGTGCAAGTAGTGTTAATTGTGCTGAGAGAAACTATTCACCTGTTTAAGAATTACCTCTCGGGATATGAATCAGTGGAGCAGCTTTTTTTATAACTTTGTTTATATCCAGTGCATGATGTGATTGAAAAACATAACTAGACTTTCCTTGTCTAAGACTTCCTACCGCTAAAGAGTTTAAATACATGGCTAACATAAAGCATGTTTGCAAGTGCTTTGAATTGACTTCAGTCTGTTCATGCATTGTTTCCCTTACCTGTAAAATAGGGGGAAAGACAGATATCGCTGCTTCTTCAAAGAAGTGTGAGTAATGGTTCTGAATCTTTATTTGTGAGCTGTTCGGTGACAGGAGGTTGAGAAGCGCAAAGTACTGCAGAGTTATGTTTGTTGTTCCCTTAACGCTCCAGGAAGCAACTGTGGGAGGTTTCCAGGCTCAGCTCTGCTTCACTGTTAACTTCTCTATTTATCTTTCTTAGAGCTTTCTTTGATAGTTTATTCTTCCCAGTGTCTGCTTGTTTTCTTAGCCTAAGATATGTCTAGGCAGGTAGGTGATTTTTTACTCTGTCTGATCTTTAAGTTTCATCTATGCTTAAACACTTTTACTCATGAATACTATTTCCTTTGATGTAAATCAAGCCCTAATTACCCTTGTGTCTATGGTGTTTTTCTAACATTTTTTTATGATGCTTGGGTTTGGAGAACATGTATGATTTTCCCTAACTTGCAGAGCAGATTTCAGGAAATAGCAGTAGTTGACATAATCTTCATGGAGAAAAGCGAAAATAGCAAAGACAGGGAATAAAGGGTTTCTGTCTTTGCCGTTTCTTACTCATGCCAATGCTACAGCTGTAGCCACTCTGCAAAACAGTTGCACTGCAAGAAGAAAGCAGCTAAAGCACTTCCATGAAGCAGAAGCAGCTCCTGAATTTAGTCTTACCGTTGCTTAAATGAGCAGCAAGATTTTTGCACATGTGAGGTGTGATTGTAAGGATTAAAAAAAAAATGAACCGGAAGTTGTAGCATAGATATTTTAACATGGAAATAGAGTAACAAAGGGAGTGTCGTGGTTTAGGCCTGCCACACAGCCCACTCACTGCCCCCCCACCTCCTCCCTCGGCTCCCGGAGGGATGGG
>WYDI02014700.1:0-49008 GCA_009867235.2 Psittacus erithacus
CCTCCCCTCAGGAGCCCAGCGCAGGCACTCTCTGCACTCCGAGCTCTGCGCTGCAGCCTCCCCTCTCATCGGCTCTGAGTGCCTACTCTCGCCACCACCAGGGCAGCCAGAGCAAAGCTCCCAGACCGGGCCCTGATCATATGGTGAGTGCTCAAATCCACCCTGTTCTTGGGCCAGCACCTCACTTGCAAGGTTGAAAAGATGTGGTTTCTTCAGGCCCACAGGTGACAGCTTCCTAGTGCTCAAGCATTTGGGTTTTTGTCCAGCCATGATACTTGGACTCAAGGAGAATTTTTTACAGCCCTCCAGGCATGCTATTTCTACAACATGACAATAATAGTGTATGAAATGTATCTGAATGATTGGTCTGAGGATGCTTCTTAAACTGCTCCTGGGTCAGTATCTAAGGACATTTACAGACAAGTTAGCCAAATCTAGCTTAGTTTCATATATGCTGTAAGGTGCATGTGATAGCTTATTAAAAACAGTCCCTAAATAAAAGTGTTCCTGAACAACTGGCTTTTGGTTTGGCTGGGGCAGCAGATGTGGTCCAAAGAACGACAGAAGAGCCAGCAGCTCTGCAGCATCATACCAGTTCTCTCCTGCCGTATTTCATCCAGTAATGTAGATGCCAGCATAGCATACTCTGTAGTTTCTATTCTAGTGGTTCCTAGTTCTCAGGGCTTTGTGATACTCAACACAGAGAAAAGTACATTGATTAATAAGAAATTAAATTTAAATTTCAACTGATTTTGAAAATATTTTCAATGCAGATTTTTAACTTACAGCAAACCAACACTGTCTTTTTCAATTTTTATTTGTAACTGGATCTGGTAGAAATCTGCCTGTCTCGAATAATTTTTAAACTTTTTCAAACACATCTTGCATTATAAAAGTGCAGACATTTAAAGCATAGGTCATTTGCTAAACCTCTGGCGGGTCTGGTTTCTCAAGGATCTATCACTATGGAAACAAAAAGGAAGTTAAAATATGAGGGGGTGAGATAATGATTAGTTACTATAGAGCCTGATTGCTCATAACACAAATAGGGAAATAATTTCTAAGATATAGCTGCCACTTGAACCTTTATTTACTATTCATGATATGTGGCAGCAGATACAAGTTCCAGTTCTGTGCTGTAGATCATTGAACACCTATGGATTTGTGGATTTGCAGAGCCCTCATGCATTGCCATCCATGAACACAATTCACTTTTCCTTCTGGACAAACACCTGGCACTACACAGTCATACTGGTTCTTTTTGTGCTTCAGCTTGAACTCTAAATTTCATTTTGTGGCTCTCTCAGTCACTTGCTTTTATTTGAACATTATTTTTCTGTTTTTAATTGACTTCACATGTAATGGCAAAATTTAAAAGAAAATGAGGGAGATGAGGCTGTGCTATTGCCCCACCACTGGATGAAAGGCCCTTTCAGGAACATTATCACATCAGTATAGCTGCTGAGATCTGGTGGTGTCATTAAGCACAAAATGTAGGAAGCTCTACTATGATATCATGAATCTGCATCTTATTTAATTAAAATCTTAGAACTGTATCATCACCATTTTCCAGACATGACAACATAACCACAGTAGAAATTCATTTATAACACTGTTGCAGATGAAGATCCTCAGTGAGAACACAGGATCCTAAGTGAGAACACAGGAAAACAGAAAGATATTTATCTCCATTTACAACCTCATTATTTCCAGAAAAAGGACAGGTTTTCTCTAGACTTTCTGGCTTGTGAGAAGCCATTTGACATTTGCAGGAATCTCTTAGTTTCTGTTCGGCATTTTCAGACGTCGCTTATTTTTTGTGATGGGCGAATCACAGTTGAGACTGAATACTTGAAATATTTTCAGTGCTGACCTGAAAATGTGAGGTTGTGTTGTCAAAATATGTGTTTTTCCTGAGCCAGTCTCCTTGGCTATGAATTAACAGACCTATGCTCTTTCTCATTCACTCCAAAGTAAGGAGAAGTTATCTTTTCACAAAGTGTCTTTGCATTGGACAGTTTCCAGAGCAAATACCAAAAGTGATCGGAGCCATTGAAAACATGATGGATGCAGGCACATTGCAAGAATTAGGATTATTTGTCTTAAAGAAGAAAAGACTTGAGAGAGGCCATGATAACAGTCTTTGAGTATGTAAACACTTACTGAAAAGAGAAATGATACAAACTCTTCTTTATGTCTGCTGAGGATAAAACAAGGAACAAAGGGCTTAAACTTTGACAAGAGCCTTTTGGGCAGCAAAGCTGGTGAAGGGTCTAAAGCACAAGTTCTATGAAGAACAGCTGAGGGAACTGCAGTTGTTTAGCCTGGAGAAGAGAAGGCTCAGGAGGGATCTTATTGCTCTCTACAACTACCTGAAAGGAGGTTGTAGTGAGGTGGGGTTTCTTCTCTTCTCCCAAGTAACAAGCAGTAGGACAAGATGAAATTACCTCAAGTTCTGCCAGTGGAGGTTTAGATTGGATATTAGGGAAAATTTCTTCACCAAAATGTTTGTCAAGCACTGGAACAGTCTGCCCAGGGAAGTGGGTGAGTCACCACTCCTGGAGGTATTTAAAAGTTGTGTAGATGTGGTGCTTCGGGGCATTGTTTAGTGGTGAACTTGGCAGTGCTAGTTTAAGGATTGGACTTGATGATTTTAAAGGTCTCTCTTCCAACCTAAATAAGTCTATTATTCTATTATTGCATAAGAGAGATTTAGGTTAAGCATTGGGAAAAGCTTCCTAACAACACGGAAAGGGAAGCAATGGACAAGATTGCCTGAGGAGGAGGATCCCTTGTTAATAAAGGGTTTTTGAATGGCCTAATCAAACATTTGCCAAAGATGGTTGATCTTTAACTAGTCTCCCCAGGCACTGAGATGTGCTTGAGGTTTCTTCGTGTCCTTTCTGGCACAAGTTTCTGTGATTCTATAGAGGAAAAAAGAGTTAATTCTTTTAGCAAGCTTAACTGATTAACTGAATGGAGAGATCTGTGATGCATAGTGTTGAACCTCCTTTAACACCAGCAACTTGAAACAGCCATGCAGTTGTATGAATCTTTTTTCTGTTCTTGTTTCCTTTGTGTTCTTGATTCAGGCTACCTCTAATCAAGCTGTTAATGATTCACAGTACCTGTTCTGCTCTTCATGCCACATTTTGGTTAGATCTGCGTTTTACACTTAACACTGGCTTTCCACTACAGAAATTAAGTATTCTTAGGATCTTTTATATTTGTGATACACTGGTTCATTAGTCTATTATTTCTTCATTCATTTTCTAACCCAAGTGCAATTTTAAATAAGCAGATATTTTCATGGCACTTTGGTATTAGCGTCTCCTAGCAACACAACATCCTTTCAAACAGGCTCTGATCATCTCCACAAAATCCACACCATCTCTGGAGTTACACTGAACATTGCAGAAAAAAGCCCAAGTAATTTTCTCATTCTCTGCATTAACTCCAGTCTTCTAGAAACATAAAGTTTAAATCATATACAAAATGAAAAAGTAGACTATTAATCATTTGATAAAAGGGAAGTTAGAGAAGCAATCCTATCCACAAAATTTTACTTAATTAGGCTGCATCTCAACCACACATAACATGGAGTGCCACAAACTCATAAAAAATGGGACTGAAATTAAGAAAAGGAATTAGAACCTGCTGTATAATTCACATTCCATAGTGAATTATACAGCATGATCTGAGAAGCATAAGGCTTCTGTAAGTATGCACAGTTCACCAGCTGGTTCTCCCCAGGCACTGATTCTCCAGCCACAGAACACAGGAACAATCATTATTATTCAATGGTCTTTGCAGTCCAGAGCTCCTCTCCAAGCTGTATATTGAAGGTGTACTCTCTTAATGAATCAGTTGTTGTGAAATAATTAGCTGAATGCCTTTAAGTGGGTTTTTTTGACTGAGTCATTTTTCTTAGCATAAGTAGTCACTTTGCATGGGAAGCTGAAATTGCTAGAGCTTTAGACCACAAGCGGCTAACTCCTACCTAGATAAAACTGAACTGACTTTACAACCTGTGCTTAGTTACTTAAATGAAGTCCTCAAGACCATTCCAAATTGTAAAATAAAGAACTTACATCTGTTTGCAAGGAGCAACAATTGGAGAGAAATTTACCACACTGGAATTTACTAGCCACCTGGAGAAAACAAAAGAACCCAATGATGCATGAGGAGACCTCAGACCAAATTTCACCACTAGACCAATAGGTGCATACAGGGCACATTAACAGTGTGTGATGGTTGGATGCATCGAATGTAAGATTATAAACCCCCAGGAATTTCTTTGTTGTGGGTCTGTCCCTGAAGGCACCCAGCTCGAGCTGCTCCTATTTCTGTACCACTCAATTATTAAATTATTTTTCTGAGAATCAGACATCAGAGACTCTGCTATGGGAAATCTACAGAAGAAAATACTCTTTAACAGAATACGAGTTCAAAGTGGGTCTGGTGATGCAGACATGTATAAGAGAGGCTGAAGGGCAGTAAAAAGTCTACCACACAAAGATGGCAACAACTGGTAGGCATCACTTTATTTATCTTCACTAATGCGTTTGTAGCTGCCACTCTGAGGCCAAAAAAACTGAAGAGAAGCAGAGAAGATTAGCTGAGACCCTGGGTGAGGATGGTTAGGAGCAGAACCAGTACTGACATCCATGACAAGGGTGACTCACTGCCAGGTCTAATACTAGGCTGAGGAATGATTCCTGCTGTTCTCCAAAGGTGATCTCAGGAGAAAGAGGATTTAGGCTGGGAGCAGGACTGACAGCACCATCATAATTCCTTGAGACCTCCTACTTTATCTCCTGTGATGTCTTTTGTCCAGCAAAGGCAGGCAACACGGTCACCACTGGTAAGGGGAATTTGCCTGACACCACAGGATGTATAGCTTGCCTATGTAGCTGTTGAAGGCACACTGCAGGCACATGTGTGTGGACCATGTGTTTTGTGCTAGAGAAGCCTGTGAGTAGGCATAAAGGCTTGTGAGATGGAAGGTGCTGGCATTGACTCTGAGCACTGGGTAGTGTTTTGTTTGCAAACCAATTTCAAAATTATCTTTTCTCAGGTTTTAGCGAACAATTACAGAAGGTAAGGAAGAATTTTGGGTGGAAGAGGAGTGGGGAAACTGAATTTACAACCAACAGAACTTGGAGGTTTGGAAGTTTTTCTAAATTAAGGTTGTATATGGGCAATAACTTAAGCCAAAAACTTACAAAAGAAATACATGCAGCTGAATTTGTGTGGACAGGCAGTATCTTTTCTCTGAACAGCAAATGCAGCTGGAAAAAAAAATGGGTAAAGTTTTTCTACCTGGAATTTTCTCTTGTTTTCCAACCCTACTGGGAAAATCATATGACATGGGAAATCATATGACACCTGTGGCCACAGTTTCAGGGAGTTTCACAACATCTGAATATTTTATGAATATCATGGCTGCAAATCTGTCTTTCCTGTCACACTGCTGTTAAAGGACAGAGGTGATTGTAGCAATGGCACCTATTGCATGCCAATAAAAGATTTCAAAACTTTGGACCAAGGAAAGTTTATTAAAGCTGAACAAGTATGTTTCAATCCAATCAGAAGCCTCTTGCAAGTGTAAAAAAACTTATCATAACTTAGTAGATAGGTACTGAAAGTAAGAGTAACTCATGTGCTTCATCTGCCTGGAGGTTCTCTCATTTGCAGTGAACTTTACACTTTAAACATTTTTAATGCATGCACTACACTTCAGCATATTCCACAAGGACACAGTGAGTACTGGAGTTCAGCCTATCCTGTAGATTGTGAGACAAATATATTTGTAACAAATTAATTTTCTGAAGTACTTCTTTCTGCATGTGTTGATTTTCACAGCTTGTTACTAAAACAAACAAATGGTGCTTAATTACAGTTACAGTATGTTACTAGTATTTGCGTGTCTATGGTTTCTGTCATTATTTAATTGCTATTGTTTGTACAACATGTCTTTAGATATACATCCTTTACAAGGATGTATATCTGTATGTGGCAGAATAGCAACATTTTACTGCAATAAATTTACTTGAGTAAATCCGAGACAAACTTCAGTAGGTAATTTGGTTTTTCATCAGCATGTTCCCTAATACTGTGAAAGCAGAGAAAGCCTGATGTAAATTTGCAAGTTTCCTATCACTTTATTTCTCAGATAAAACTGATATGAGTGCCATCCTCGATGTGAAACCTGGCACATACCCCTCATTTTGCGTTGTAGCCTGTTAATATAATTCTTCACAGTGTTTCTGGCCATAAACAGGTATGAGCAGTCTGTGCTAAAATGAGTTAGTTCCCTGGGCTGCCTGAGTTACCCTGGTAGTTTCATCAGCCATCAGAGTAGGGAGAGCACAGATGAAGACTGAAGACTCCTTGCCTTCTCTCCCTGACTTGGCTACAAGCACACACTGCCAGCTCATGTTGAGCTTCTTGTCAACCAACACCCTCAAGTCTTCTTCCTCGGGGCTGCTCTTGATCCAGTCTCTGCCCAGCCAGTATCTGTGCTTGGGATTGCTCCAACCCAGGTGCAGGACCTTGCACTTCACTTTGTTGAACTTAATGAGGTTCACCCAGACCCACCTCTCAAGCGCGTCAAGGTCCTACTAGAAGGCATCTCTTCCCTCCAGTGTGTTGACTGCAGTATACAGCTTTTGCCATCAGAAAACATGCTGAAGGTGCACTCAATCCCACTGTCCATGGCGCTGAGCAGGTCCCAGTACTGACCCCTGAGAAATGCCACTCATCACTGGTCTCCACTTGGACAGTGACTGCAACTCTTTGAGTATGACCATCCAGCCAATCTCTCTCATATCCAATGAGTGGTTGATCCGTCAAAACCATGCCTCTCCAATTTAGACCATAATGTGTGTGACAGTGTCAAATGTTCTGCACAAGTTCAGGCAGATGACACCAGTAGCTCTTCCCTTATCACCAATGCTGTAACCCCATTATAGAAGGCCACAAAATTTGCCAGGCTTGATTTAGTGAAGCCATGTTGGCTGTCACCAATCACCTTGTTTTTTATGTGCCTTAGCATAGTTTCCAGGAGGATCTGCAACATGATCTTACCAGGCACAAAGGTGAGACTGACTGGTCTGCAGTTCCCTGGGTCTTCCTTTTTTCCCATTTAAAAATGAGGGTTATGTTTCTCCTTTTCAAATCAGCGGGAACTTCACCGAACTGCCACAACTTCTCAACTATGATGGAAAGTGGCTTAACCACTTCATCTGCCAGGTCCTGAGGGACCTGTGGATGCATCTCATCAGGTCCCATGGATTTGTGCACCTTCAGATTCCTTATATGGTCTCGAACCTGATTTTCTCCTGGGTGGTCCTTCTCAGTCCTTGCCTTTGCCTCTGTGCCTTGGGTGGTGTGGTTAGGCGGTGTGGCTGGAGCACTTGCTAGTAAAGACTGAGGTAAAATTCACTGAGTACCTTGGCCTTCTCCATATCCCAGGTAACCAGTTCTCCTGTTTCCTTTCAGAGAGGTCGCACATTTTCTCCTGTTTTCCTTTTATCACCAACCTATCTATAGAAGCTTTTCTTGTTGCCCTTGACATTCTCATCTATCCAAAAGCAGAGCTCCATGCACTTTAGCTGGTCAGTTACATAGAGGGTGACAACCCTGCCTCATCTCCCCTGCCTGTCCTTCCTGAAGAGCCTGTGTACTCCTATTCCAACACTCCAAACATAGAAGACATCCCACCATGATGCCAATAAGACAATAGCCTTGCAGTGTGCACATCTCTAATCCTCATGCTATGTGGTTTGCACAGCAGCATTTATGTTGGTCCCCCAATTAATGTGACTTACTGGCTGGAGTGGCTGGGATTCTTTTGCTCATTAGGTACTCTTCTGCTGACCTGCGATCCCTCCCCAGGCTTTGGTAATCCCTTGCTGCCACTGGCATTGAATTAGTGGGAGTGGGATGGATTGAAGTTACCCTCAACTGCCTTCAACTTCCTTCTGCTCCTGTGATTTTAGCTTTAGGCAGCAAGCAGGTCTAGACCAAATGGAACATGTGATGTAGAAGACATGGGCCATCATCCCAATATGAAATGTACATAACGTGTGTGAATAATCAGAAGATACTGCAGAGGAGAAGGGCTACAATAGCTGTAGCACTTTTCTGGTCATGTCACTGGATCAGTTCACACTGCCTGTGCCTCACTTATGCCCTTTGGCCAGATTCTGCTTCTCTTACCTGTAGTACCTTGCTCTGCATTTGTAATAGCTGAATAGGACTGCAAGGAAACTGAGGTGCTACCACTGCAAGGCAAGATGTAAGGCAAGATAGACCAAAGAGGTGTCCTTGTTTTCTAGTGTCCTTGTAGATAACTTTCCCTCATTATACTTGGTTGATAACGCTAAGAAAAAAAACAGTGCAAATTAAAAGTGAAATTTATCATAGATTCTTTTTCTTCTAATCACATATGAGAGCTTCAAAGGGTTGTTTTGGGCCAGGTAAAGCTTAGGAGCTTTATTTGTCTCTCCTCAGCAAAGTCAATAGGATCTCCGCTTTGTTGTGATCAAGCCTATTTACTTGACAGTTTAGAATAAACCTAGAATCGATATCTTTATTGTGTCATGTGGAAATGTATATGTGTTAGATAAAGCCTTCCAGTTATAGCAACTTGAGAGACATAAATAGAGTTGTTTGAGTTTCGGGGGAATTGGTTTCTGTAGTAGCATATTTTACAGCGGAGACACGACTGATAACAGACAGATTCAACTAATGGACAGTGCACTAAGAAGTCAAAATGGTACCTTACTTAGATCATAAAAAAGTGAGTATCATGATTCTTCCAGATGCAGTTTTAATGAGACAAGCACAATATTTAAGTAGCAGAGGTTGCTATTTGATCACTTAAAGCAATTATCAACCTCCACACAATGATCACTTAACACTCCTGAAAGTAAATCACAATTGTATCTGATCTTGTATTCAGCCAGCCTATGATTAGACTATTTCATGATTAAGGCACGCTTTTGGCACCATTTTGAGCAATTGCTTTCTAATTCTAACACGACTTCTAAGAACAGTAATATTTTGACAGTGGTACCTTTTCCCAAGGCTGAGAATTACCCAACGGCAACAAAACTTAAAGGTCAACTTTTCTGTGTCACTGTGAATTTAAATTTCAGCTGTAACCAATTAACATTTAGTTTTTTTCTGACTGATTCCAAGTCTTACAAACCATTGCTACCTTACCCAGAACTATCTTGCCAAATAATAAAATGGAATAATTTTCAGAAGGTTCACAGGGGTTTTTCAATTTCTATGGGAGGGGTTTCTTTAACGCCTGTCCATCAGATTCAGCATTTGTCAGGAGAGTGAAGTGTAGCATCAAGTGTCTTATGTGTGGCTGCGCTCTGCAGTTTGGTGCTTTCTGGAGCAGAAATAAACTAATTCCTGGCTCATAGAGCAGTTTGTGGTCACTTAGTAGGCACCCACTCAAGATGCGTTTGCTCTGTAGGAAGGCAGTGATTATAAACAGATTTACAAACCCTAAATGGTGGGTTTCATCTCACACACCTTTATGTGACCCTGATAGAGCAAAAGGGGGAAATTCCTATATGCTGTTTCTCCTTCAAGAATTCAGAGATATCTTTCCTCAGTGAAAAAGTCACTACAAGTGGACAAGCTTTCATCTTTCCACGGAAACACTGTATTCATATCAGCCACAGTTTATGGGTAACTGTGTGAAGCAAAATTCAAAGATTTAGATCTTTAGAAAAGAGACCATAAGCATTAACTGTTGGCATAGTTCCTTGATACCCTCTACATTATGCAAACATTTAAAGGAGGAAAAAAAAAAAAGCTTCTTTATCAAAAATATAGAAACATAAATGTCTTTTAGCAACATGCTGGAAGGTGAAATAGAGATTTTTATCTTTATCTATCTCAGTCATATATTTTGTGATATCCAGTGGCAAAGGCATTAAACTAGACACGTTCTTTATTTTCCTTTTAAACCATTCCATACAATTTCTTCCAGGTCCCATTTAAGATTCTAAGGATCAACTTGGTACTGCAAAGGATTTAGAAAATATCATGTTCCTAGAGACAATTTTTATTCAAGTGGCTGCAAAATTACAGCCTCTGTGGATTTTCACAAAGACTGTTTTCAATATAACTAATCTACAGTATCTGACCTGAATAGTCCAAGCAATATCAGGGAAAACTTCATTCTTTTCTTATCAAGCTTCAAGAGCCTTTAGAGCTGACAGCAAATATGCAACTATGTAACTTCTATCACACTCAGAGATTTCAGGAAACAAATCTGTTCAGTTTGTATTCATACATAAGTAAAATCTGAGCCCAAACTAACCAGAATACGAATTAGCAGAATGACCTGAGTACACTTACTAAGACACACCAGGAACACAGAATGCATCCTAGAAAGTGTCTGCCCTTTCACATCTGCTTTCTGAAATTCATATTTGCAACTTTATCAAAATCTTTTTTAAATGTCACATCCTAAAGGCAGCATATATGATAGTGAAAGTTAGGTATAGAAACAAAAAGAAATGGCAAAGCAAGTCTTATTCTCTAGAAGACAATGTATGAAGCTCATGTGGTTATAAAAAGTTATATCATATTTCTTCTCACTCCCAGAACAAATCAGTCTCTGTTCACTGTATGAATTGACTACGGTAAAACTGAAGCGTTTAAGAGAAAAAAATACACCCAACTTAAAAACTTACATAAAGAGGAAAAAATACAGCCATCTCTTTTGTTAAGTTGTGTATTTATTTTGAGTTAATTTGCTTAAGAAAAGATGGTTTGCTGTGTCAAGGGAAAAGGTTTTTATTAGATGTGGATCAGTTGTTAGAGTAGCAATTTAAATACAGTGAAACATCTTTAGTACTGTACTGTGTACTTTAAATGTGTTCCTACAGCAGTTTTATTACTTTAAAACATACTCATTCAAGACTTCAGTGAAAAATTGCTATGAAATTCCTCAGAAAAGGGGACTTCATGAACAATATTCTGTCAAAAAGAAGATGAAATATTTTAATAAGCATTTTAATTACAAGAAATTGTCAGTATGCAAAATCTTGTCTATATTTTTCTTCTCTGTAAATTTTCCCAAAGAAAAAAGTAAGTATTCAACATCAAGTTTTGACTTAAGAGTCTCTGATCTGTCTTGCTACATTTTTTTTTTTGTAGTGCCTAAGATTCTCATAAAGTATAAATTGTAATTAGCTCAACAAACTGAGACATTTTGTACTGTGTAAGATTTTGATCCTTGGCTGACTTCTTCTGCCTTTTTTTTTATCTTCAGATACATTTAGTTCTTTGGTGTGTGGGTTTCATTACATCATTAGTTCATTTGGAGAACTGTAAAGGAACTCATATTCACCACTATTTTCCAAACTAATTCAGCATTCCCAACTTGCTGTAACAGATTTGTATCCTTTCTCAGTAGCCCAGCATCTTCTGTTATAAGAAAAAAATAAGTTTTTAAGGTACCTAGCCTGAGATAAAAGACTAAAAGTGAGAGGAAAGTATGTCATTTTCAGCACCTAACCTTAAGAAGTCTGCAGCCTAAGAAGGCAAGGCAGTCAACTGTCCTGTTTCAAAGCCTCAGCAACAACAATTTCAATGTCTGGGATACAGAGCAGCAATGCTGGAAGTCAAAGATTGCTTTATTTCAGATACAATTTTTCAGGAAAAAAAAAGAGTAATTCAGAGGCGCTAGAAAGGGGGTGTGTGCGCAATACATGCTTGATACTGCTCTGAAAATTGAACTGAGATGCATCTGAGCTACAATGGAAATTCTTTAAACACCATAATTGTCTATAAAACAGTAATGTCAGTTTAAATCTTGCAAAACTGGGAAGGTATCAGAAAAAGGGTGAATGTGGATACAATAGTCAGGCTTCCAAACTTCTTGAATGTGGAAAAAGACAGAACAGATTCATCTGTGAAGGTAATATTCTTGAGGTAAGGGAAATAATCTCGAAAATAGACACTTAGTAGGAATGAAGCACACAGAAGCCTGTCAAAAGACTAAAAAATGGGCAAAAAAGTTAACTTTCATCATTATTTGATTTTAGAAAAATCCAAAACCAATGCTGAGTTATATAGAGAGATCATGTCGCAGGGACAGCTGTGAAAAGGAGACATGTGCCTTAAAAAAATTAAGACAAAGCACAGTGTTGCTTTAGACATCTAACCATAGATGACAGATCTTTTCTGATGCAGAGTCAGCTATTGCACCCTGTGAGGCACAGATGCACTGTTTTTTCCCCAAGCAAGAACATGTCCTGTGTTTCCACCTTCCACACCTGAGGCAAGAATGAGGATGGCAGTACTGTGGTGGCAGACACCTACCTGAGCTGTAAGGACCTACACTGACCAAGGAGGCTGGGAGAAAGATGAACCTTGGGGCAGGATCTAGCTTCACCAGGTTTGCTTGGCCATCAACAGTGGGGAGTAAGGCAGCTTGGCCCTGGTGTACTACTGCATGAGGCATTGCCAAATTGCACAAAACTCTGAAAGAAGGGGTGCAACAGCATGGCATGCTAGGGAATGACATGCAAGATGTTTTCTTTCACATGGGCACCTGAAGAGGATCCATTGCTGCCAGGCCATGTCAGGAACCCACACTGGGGACTGGAACCATAAGAAGTGGGAATGGAGCTGCAGGCCATGCTACAGAGGTGTATGAGTGGTAGGTGCAACATGCAGTGGGACAGGAGCTTAGCTAGGATCTGCTTCAAATGTTAATCATTGCAGTGGGGCCCTGGGCAGCAATGGTGAGCCTGCACTCTGCAGCTGGGAGCTAGGGATGCCCCCCCAGTAAAAATAAACACCCTTCAGGAGAGTAGGCATAGTCACTGCCCTGACATAAGCTGCTTTCTTCTCCTCTCATCAGTGAGTAAGTGACAGTAAAAGTGCCTTACATAACTAAGATAATAATCTTACGGTCACTTTTCCTAATAGATAATACTTCTTAAGCCTGTTATTGCTTTTGTCTGTTTCTTCCCGACTTTCTTCAATTTGTTATCATCCATTTAGAAACGCACCCAAACCAGGCAGACTACCATTACCTGCATCCTTACCACAACCAAATAGAGACAAATAATTATCTGCAGTGTCTTGTATATGACACTGCTATTAATACTTCCCAGAATCTGATTTTCTTTTCTGGCAAGTGTATCTCATCATTGACTCCTATTGGGTCTGACTCATCATTGAGTCATGTTCAATTAGCTTTTCCAATCAAAGTGATTTCAAGCAATGTAATCGAAAGGTAGAAGCAGCTCCTTCTAGAAAAAGCCTATTTAAAAAAAAAAAAAAAAAAAAGAGAGGATAATTAGCTCGTCAATAATTTCAGAGTACTTTATTACTTTGCCGTTGTATTATTAAAGAGAATATTGGCATTTATTCACTGAGTCTGGAGAAATTGATGTCATGAAGGGTTTTCAGTATGTAAACCACCAAATCTTGGGAGCCATGGATTACTTTTGAAAGGTTTACAAAATGCAGTAAAAAAAAGAAAGCCTGTTGTTAGTAAGGCTAACTTCACTGCACGGGTGTGAATCTTCTTAGGCAACATATATTAGTTGACCAAATAAAAAATTCCTGGAATTACTGTTTTGAGTAAATGGCTATGTTTACTAGGTGATTCACGTGTTCTAGATATTTACTGTTATTTAAATCTTTATGTTGTCCTTTGTCATGGTTTAAGCCCAGTCGGCAACCCAGAAACCATGCAGCAGCTTACTCAGTCCCCCCACTTCCTCTCCCCACTCCAGGAGGGATGGGGAGGAGAATCAAAAGAATGCAACTCCCACAGGCTGAGATAAGAACAGCCCAGTAACTAAGGTATAACACAAACCACTGCTGCTACCACCAATAATAATAGTGATAAGGGAAATAACAAGGGAAGAGAATACAGCCGCTCCTCACCTGCCGACCGATACCCAGCCCGACTGAGCAGTGATCTTGCCTTTCCAGGTAAATGCCCCCAGTTTATATAGTGGGCATGAAGTGCTGTGGTATGGAATACCTCTTTGGCTAGTTTGGGTCAGGCGTCCTGTCTCTGCTTCCTCCCAGCTTCCCCTCCTCCCTGGCAGAGCATGAGACTCTGAAAGTCCTTGGTCAGACTAAACATTACTGAGCAGCAACTAAAACCATCAGTGTTATCAGCGCTGTTCCCAGGCTGAAAGTCAAAAACACAGCATTGCATCAGCTACTAAGAACGAGAAACATGTCTGCTACTGCTGAACCCAGGACATCCTTTTAAGAGAATTAAATACACACGGACAAATTTCAAATGCAACTATCAAGTCTGCTAACCTGCAGTGAAGAGCTTCTCAATATATATGTAATATCTGTACTTAAAGAAGAGTAACAGCATATTTACCATCATGTGTTGACAGATGCAGAGTTTTATAGATACAAGAGGTACAAGCAGAGGTTTGGAAAGATGGTCCAAATTGTTTCAAAGTCTTCTCTAAGTTTCTAACTATGGTAAATGTTCCCTTTATTCTCTCCTTTACCACAGTCACACTTCTTCTGCAGTAATTTTTATTGAAGGTAGATGAAGAAAAGGGGAATATTGTCTACCCAGATGAATAAATAACAACCCTGAAATTGTAGACGTTAAAATGCAGAAAAGTGTCAGAAGAATTAATATTTAATTAACACCTCTGCAAATACATACAGTGTAAGAGAATTTTCTGATACATGTTAGCTACCAATACAGCTTTAGTTGTTGGGTTAGCATAAACACTTCAGCTAAGGAACCTAGGCTAAATAAGAAGTGAATAGTGTGAAAAAGAGGATAAAAAGCAGATTAAAGTGGGGGAAAATCTTGTCTTTCCAGCTGTAGAAAGTGAGCCAGCTGTATTACTTTTGCGAGACTGAAGAAAGTATAAGGGGAGAAAACCTGCAGGCAAAATCTGGGTTTTCTGCTCTGTAAATTATACCTTCAAATTTCAGGCTTTCTGCTGAGCAGATTAATTTGCAAAGTGGAACTGAAAGGGCACCAAGAAATAGATATTTAATGATGAAATGTTGTTTTGTCTGTAAAGATTTACTAGAAGTTGAGTATGCTATTGGTGTTCTGTTTTCTGGGATGGGTGCGTTAAGCTTTGTTTTTAAGCAATAGAAATCAGTAGGTATGACTTCCTTAAGTATTGCTATTATTTATTTATAGAAAAAATCTAGTTATATAACCCCAGTAGGATGATACATATATATTACTACTTGACAAATAGAAAGGAAAAGGTGCGATTTTACACAAAATGCTACCAGAGCTAACTGGTATACATAATGCACTCCCAAAGTGAACTGAAGTTAATGGAAATACTGCTAATTATTTTTTTTGTCAGTGGAGAAATCACACATAAAATAGCTATCAAAGAAAGAAAATGCAAACAGCTGTTCTCCTGCAACTACATATGAGGTTTGGGGATGCTGTCACACTTAAAGGTTTGGTCTACTACTGATCCAAAGCCTGCCTGCATTTCCGAAAATCCAAGTAAACTATGTTGGGGCTTTTTTTGTGAAAAGGTTGGTTTGTACATAGTATTTTCACACTAGTTTCAATCTTAAGAGCAGAAAGCAAATTTTCGTTTCAATTTTGTCTTTGGATTAGTGCTGAATATAGACACACTCCTAGCTGTTACAGATGGTGCTACTTTTGCCATGCTAAACTTGTGCCCATCTTCATTTTGTAAGTTCAGTTTCCCATCCATCTCTCAAAGATGCACAGGCTTTTTTACTCACACTAAATAGGATGTCCTAGGCCAGGTTAGATGGGGCTTTGAGCAACCTGGCCTACTAAAAGACGCCTCTTCTCCCTTTGGCAGAGGGCTTGGAACTAGATGATCTTTAAGCTAGTTTCCAACCCAAACCATTCTGTGGCTCTAGGATCATTCCTCCAGAACTCTCTCAGTCTTTTCTGAGAAAGGGTGATGGAAGGATACCCGAACCAGACATATGCAGGATAAGGTATTTTAAAAATACAAGCAGAGGAAAAATAAGGTTTTTGAAATTAGAACCTTATTTTGAAATTTTTGCTGCCAGAAGGGTTACATAACCTAGCTTGTTTTATGTTACAGAATAGTCCTGTACTCTTACAGGTTCAAGTGCAGTGCTGGGACAATGTGATAACATTATCCTTCCAGAGCTGTAATTCTTTAAAGGCAATGAATATTCTTTCCTTTCTTTTTTTTTTTTTTTTCTTCAGAATAGACTGTCTTTGGTCTTTTCATATTGTGGGGTTTTTTTAAACAAGCACCTTTGGGATGTCCCAGTCGCCTGCTGTTCTTTTCGCAATTTCTCACTTGTTGCTTTTCTTGTAATCCTAAATCCTTGTGCTACAGTTTCCTTTGTATTAAGTGATTACCATATTGCAGTCATATAGTTCCTAATCCTTCCTGCATTATATTTTTTCCCTCAATGAGAAAAAAAAAATAATAATTTGGGGTGTTTGGTGTTTTCTCCTTTAATTGGAGTTCTCCGATTATGCCATCTCCTTGCTACTATGAGTCAAGGCTTAAAGAGATCTTTATAGAGAATTGTCAAACCTGTCACCATGAGAAAATTTAGCGTTGAGTCATTTAGCAGTTAGTTCAAATATTCAGATAATTCACCCTCAAACATCTTCAGCTGCTGCTGCTGCCTTTGCCACACCTTTTAATGATGGTTAGAACCAGCAGTTAAGAGTCACCAGGCGAGTGAGAAAAAGATATGTGTCTTCATCTGTACTTAGGCAAAATATAAAGCAAAAGGAACAAGTGATTTAGATTGGAATTTGTAACCAAGAAGATAATTCACACACAATAATTCATTAGATTAATTCAGCTCTTGCAGCACATTCAAAAGCACAAGCTGACTACAACATCCTTCACTGTTCATGTTTTGCACCTGTAATAGATATAAATACGCAGATGCATTTCAGCAGCATTTTTTAATTCATGATTTATCTGACTGGTCACACAGAAGCACTTTTGATCTACTAAGAGAATGAGTGTTGCAGGACTTTCAGCGAAAATTCTTACATTTAAACAGAAATTAAATACAAGCATTCTCAGGTTTATCTATATCTTTTAAACCCAACCTTCCATAAGCATTTTGTGCCAGAAATAGTCTGTGACACTCAGTATGGGAACTCAAGAGGTTGTTCTTACAGGGAAGTTGATGTTACATTTTGAGCAAGTTTCTTTTTACAGTAGTTGTCTGTTCCCTAGTATGCGTCACTGATGCTGATGTGTAGAACATTTTTTGCTGCATGCAGATGAACTCACTGATGCAAAGCAACTCATTTAATACATGGTTTTTCCTGCCTTGCATGCATTGCCAATGTACTAGTAATACAAACCAGCAAACAAGACCAGATTCTGCAAATGAACTTGGGAGGCATAAGAAAGTATTAATTAGCAGCATCCTATTATCCCAAACTTTTTGAAAGAAATGAGCTCTTTAGTGACTTGCTTTAAATTGTCTCATTTACAAATTATTAGTATTATTTTAATTACATGAATGGCCTTTCCTTAAAAAGTCCTTTCATTTTTTAATAGCAAAGCTACAGGAAGATGCCATTGTTGATTGATCAGAAGTATTTATATAGTAGAGTCCGGCAGGACCTGTTATTACACTAGTCAAGAACACAGCAGGCAATGCACTCGAGCAGTAAATACAACCCCAAGACCCTGCTGGGGAAATGAGCCCTTATCCAGAATAGCTCAGATTGTCCACTCTCAAGTAGCAGTCTACTAATTTTTATCTTCTCTTCAGCTGTCTCACCAGTAAAGTTTTAAGTCTGTTGAAAAAATATCAACATTTTTTAATACATACATCGTACCTTTCATTTTACTTTGAGTATTTTATGCAAAATGGTGCTAGAGTGTTCAGCATTTAGGAGTTTTAGCCCAGATCTAAATAATTCTGAGTATAACTGAAGAATTCTAGGGACTGATTTAAAGTACACTCACTCAAACTGTTGACTGGATTTATGTTCTTTGGTATTGCATACTGTTTCATTGCATTGCTTGTTTATAAATATTATATTTATAAACATAGTAGTCCTCAGCGTCTGGAAAGGAAGTCTTCAGTGGCTAGAAAAAGGGAAACGTCACACTCATTTTTAAAATGAATAAAAGGTAAGATCCTGGGAGCTACCAATCAGTCGGCCTCAACTCCATGTCCCGTAAGACATGAAACATATCCTCCTGGAGGATACACTGAGATATATGGAAGACGAGGAGGTGATTAGAAAAAGCCAACATGGTTTCACTGAGGGCAAATCATTCCTGACCAACCCAGTGGCCTCCTATGACAGACTGACTGTATAAGTGGACAAGGCAAGATCTCTAAACGTCATCTACCTGGACTTCTGTAAGGCCTTTGACACAGTCCCCCACAACATTCTTGCCACTAAATTGGAAACGTAAGGGTTTGAGGGATGGACTGTCAGATGAATAAGAAATTGGAGGGGTGGCCATGTCCAAAGACTTACTGTCAGTGACTCAATGTCCAAGTGGAAACCAGTAACAAGTGGTGTCCTTCAAGGGTCCCCACTGGGACCAGTATTATTTAACGTATTCATCGATGACATAATGAGATTGAATGCACCCTCAACAAGAGGGCTCAAGCACCTCTCCTATGAAGAGAGGCAGGGAGAGTTAGGATTATTCAGATTGGAGAAGAAAACGTGCAGGAGAGACCTATTGCTGCCTTTCAATACTTAGAAGGGGCTTATAAGAAGGATGGAGAGAGACTTCTGACTGAGGCCTGTAGTGATTGAACAGGTGGACAGCAGTTTTAAACTGAAAGTGGGTAGGTTTAGACTGGACATAATTTAAAAAAAAAACTACTATGAGGTTGGTGAGACACTGTAACAGGTTGCCCAGTCACCAACTGCTTATTTCCAGACCCAGAGACTTTTCTACCTGGTGTGTAAGGAGGAATGTGTTGTCTTCTTTCCAGCCCCTGGACCAAGAGAAGATGTTTAATGGAATGACCTCTGGCTAACTGTCATGCAATCTTTCCTATTCCTTCTTTCTCTCTGCTTTCCTTGTCTGGTACAGGAATACTGATTCATGCCTCTTTGGACAGTTTCAAGGGGATTCCACTAGTGTTATGTCTGCAAGCAGCTTGAGTGCTAAATAACCTTTTCGCAATTTCTTAATTTTTAACCTGTTCTTTCGATCTTTTTTGGTTTTCACTAGCTCCTTTTTAGAACCATTTTGATTCATCATTATGTTCTCTGTGCTAGGTCTCCTCTTCAGCTCCTAAACTCAAGAAGAGCCTTTTGTTTCAAGCTACCATCTCTATGAGGAAATCAGAAATGAGAATGTCTAGCTTAGAGAAAAGACATATCCAACAGGTCTACAGGGCATAAAGCTTGTCGTTAGAAGCCTTTGTAGCTTTTATCAATCAACAATCTAGACAGTGCTGCAGACAGTGATTTCCTCTACCTGTTTGTGTTTCATACCCACTGACAAATGCATTCTTCATAAATGTGTCTGCTTTCTTTGTGAATCTATTTAAATTTTGGAATGCTTACTGTCCTTTGACAATCCACTCCATAATTTAACAATATGTTCTATGAAAACACTTTTGATTCTGGCCTAATGATGTCACTGTTGCTGAGTTCCTGTGCTATGATGAGTAAATATTGCCTATTCACATTCTCCATATCATGAAATTGAAATGGAGTCAGTGTTTTCCCATAGAAACTATTCCATATGTTTTAGTTTATTGGGCCAAATCCAGCACTTTCTTTTCTATCACTTATGGACCTTAGGACCCATGAAGTCTGGATAAATATAATGCATATGATGCAGAATCAGAAAGAACCTATCACCTTTGGAGAACAGATCATTCCATGAATCTTCACTTGCTCAAAATGGGGCTCCTTCTTTGCTCCTTCTTTGTGCTTCAGCAGTGCCTGTCCCCTGTTATTGATTTGGGGGTTATATTTTCTTCTATATTTCTTTAAAGACAGCTTATCTCTCATTCTTTAGCTTCCTTTTCTTCATTTTTACATCTTCATAGTAAACATACAGGATAAAATTTAAAAATATTTGTTCTGGTCAGTGGCTTAGCATAGGAGATATGCATGAATGGCTTGACCCCTCTAGCAATTATCATGAGACCATCTGTTGGTAAATACATATAGATCCACCCTACATAATTTCCCAGTTGTAAAGAGATACAGTAACCTTTTCAAGTATTAAACAGTCTGACACTGAATGGGTAGCTAAAAAATTAGTGGATTTATAGCTGCTAGCCTAGAGACATGATTCATCATCATCTTGCATTTTCTTAAAATAATTTGCAATTTGATTTACCCCTTGGGAGCTGAGAGCAAAGGTTATTCTTTTTATTTTCAAGTTTTACTCTTTCTAAGATGGTTTTGTCCCACGATAACTATATATGATAACAAAAGTAATATTGTCCAGGTGTGAGAGAACTGTTTGGTTTCTTTGTGCAAGAGGCACAGAGTTTTAAATTTCCAATTAAAGGTTAGTATTATATTCCAGGAGGTACATAGAGGAGAACACTTCATAAATCAGCACTTGCATACATGAAAGGATGAACTGAGGGACAATTTTTAAAAAGCATCATGTAGTCTTTGAACTCTTCTGAAACAGAAAGCTTTCCCTTTTTCAGAAGTGAAGACTACAAATATTTCAGTAAAAGAGCAAAATGCTTTAATTTTCATGTTGAATTGCCATTAGCATTCCATGTCCTATAAAAGAGCCTAATGGCCTCTTGAACACTTTAATTTGAGTCCATTAGTGTTATAGGCACCAATTAAAAGCAGAAACAAAGAGAACACTAACCTTGAAAGTTAAACACATCTGTTCATATTCAATCATTAAAATCACAACTATTTCATCACTGAAAAACATAGATCTTTGTATAGGAAGATTCAGGATAAAATCAGCTCAATATAATGTTCTGCCAAACTTACATATTGTTCAGGGGGGGAATTTTGTAGCAGCTTCCATCTTAGATGCCAAGCAGAAGTCCTATTACAATTTCAACTACTGGATACCATAAAGAAACCACACAGGTATGCAGCGCTCCCATCATTGCTTCTGGCACAAAAACATAAATTCAGAAATGTCCATTACCCTGATGCATCTTCCTACTGTGTTTAAAAAGCAGGGAAAAGCTGTCATGTGTACAGTCCCTAAAGTCATAAGCTGTTTCTCCACCTCATAAGACACTGATGGGTTTCTGATGTGGGGGAGCCTATTCCACTGTCCTAACTTCTTGTATCAACAGCTTTTAAACTGGCCTTTGCAGCTTGGTAGAAACAGTACAGCCCAGCTTTTGTGTAGCTCCAAACCCTTCACAGGACTGAAGCACTCAAAAATGCTCTTAGTTTTGCTATTCTTTTTGGGTGATGTTATCAGTGCATATCCTTTCACCTTGAGACTATATGCAAATTGAAGAGGATGTAGGAAACAATAAATTCAGGTTTTTGTAGAAAATCTGATTTTTTTATGCTCAATCCCAAAACTGTAATCAAAGCTACAAAAGGATAAAATAATAAAATGCTTTATCTGGTTTTCTCCAAAGCTTGTCCCTAGTATTTCTTTTATCCAAGCTTTTGTTCTAGCATTTATCACAGCAACTTGCACTAAGAGTCCAAGCAACACCTTCACATCTCCTCACAGAGCAGCTCTTTCATGGCTTACTGTTTCTCAGACATTAGCCAGTCAGTCCTGTGTCTTAGCTGCTTCCTTTTACCTTGAATCTACTCTCTAGGGCTTACTTATAACAGTTTGTTATTGTTCCTCCTCCATCCAAGGAGGAAGAATTTCCTTGTTCTCTCTTAAATTCACATATTTCCTGGCTCTGTTATCTAGGATAAATCTGTATTTAGCAAGGTAAATTCTTTATTAAATAATTACCAATTAACTAATACCTAGACAAAGAGTTATTATGTACTAGCAATGGGTGTTTCTATTTATTTCCCCTGTAACCTCTGGAGATGAAATCCATCCATCTCCCTCTTCTTGGGAGTTTTAGAGAACTCAGTCTTTTGTTGTAAATAGAAAAAGACCACCAGACCAGAAGGGATGCGTTAATTAAGGATACAAGATTGTAAAGTCTGTAAAAATCCATGTAAGCCAAATAGCTTGAGAAGTCCTAAATACAATTTTAGTCCATGACCACATTAATAAGATACCCGCCTTGAGACATAGGCTTAATAAAAGTTTTTTGAGTCTAGATCTCTCTTGTATTTAATTCCCTGATTTTTACATGCCAGCAATTTTAGGGGACTCTGTTACAGGAGGAGAAGTCATATTCATTAAAATGAGCCTGAACACCAGATTTATTTATTCTAATTTCAATTCTGAAGTGCTTTTCCCATCACATCAGGTGTTTTGCAAATGTTAAAGGGTGCAATAGAAATAAAAACTGTTTATGGTACTTAGCTTAAAGCAGTCATTCCTCAGCTCCTAACATCTGGCCAGCTGAAGCTCTCAAGCCTGCGTGCATGAAACAGCTCATCATGCAGTTGGACAACAAGTTCAAAGCTGGAGACCTTCTGCCATTATCTTCATGGGTGAACATGATCATTCACAGGCTGGGAATTCATCTGTCCAACAGTGGAGAGAAATCTGCTCTTCTAAAGTGGCATCTCTCTCTTTATGAAGCAGGTATCTGAAAAAGTGCCTGTTTCTCTCCACTGAATGTATAGCTCACAGACACTGAGGTGTAGTCATCTATGCATTAGATGTCTGAAGCTTCATTTCCAGGTGAGTGGTGAGAGTTAACCCAACTTCCTTTCTTTGGACAGCATCTCTTCTTTGAAAAGGGGGAATTGTCTGGCATTGGTTTGCCTGTTGATTTAAGATGTTAAAAGAGGAGTATCACTGATGTCAAACATTCCGTCATTTTGTTACCTGATGGAACAGGAGATGAGGATCAGAAAATGCTATTGAAAGAGTATATTTAAAAAGACTAGCTTTTTACTCTTATCAAAAGAGTAGTTTTTAAAACACTGTGACTGCAGCCACTTAAAAAGTTTGCTAGGTAAACAATGAGAACTTCGACCTTTACGAAGCTCACTGACTTCAGGAAAGAGCAGTCTCTTGTTTGTTTTTCTGAGAACTCTTCTATCTTTGGTCACCCTTGCTCCCAGATTCACTTTTTTACATGGAATCTCTTGTCCCTGAAACCAAAAAGCATACAAAATCTCACTAGATTATGTTTACATGAATTTTCCAGTCCAGTAATGCATACCTAAGTAAGCTGGATAATTCAGATAAGTCTTCACAGTACAATCTAAATTAAAATAAAGCTAAAATTTGTTTTGGAGAGTTATCTATCATTATACAGATATGTAACTGAATGAAATAACACAGGAACCCATAATAAATACTAATCTCCACTGTTTCTATATTATATTTTTTTTTCTTTTTAGCCTCAGGAAACCCTATAGTAGTGTGACGTAGGTGGACATGACCAGATCTGTATTCCTGTCTATCTCTTTAAAGAATATCGACAACTCCAAAACAGGCAATCAGCTGAAACCACAGCAGATGAACCCTTTTGGGAAATGGTTTACCTGTTCCTTTTCTTTTTTCCCTTCTAAAATGTAAATCCACCAGGCCCCCTCCTAACAATGAGGAAGGCACTTTTTATGATTTTAAAAAACCTGTGCCTTTATAAACAAAACTATACAATGATATGGAGGATGGAGCTCAAAAGGACCTTGTGGAGCAGTCCCAGTTATCCCTTACTTTTCTCTAAATGGCCTCTCTCAGGCTAGTCAGATACTAGCTTGAAAGCAACTGTATAGGTGCACCTAGTGTTCTGCTTGAAGGTAATTCCAATTTCACTGCACTGCTGGTTAAAAATCTTCCTCTTCTTTCCACTCAGAGCATATTTATGACCAGTTAGTTTTTATGCCAGCCCTAGCATAAAAATATTTGAGGAATTCTTCTCCTTCTTTTGTATATTACCTCCAAATGTATTTAAAGACCATATTCCTTTTTGCCAAGCTGCTTAATCCATGTTCACTCTTTCTCCTCACATCCTGAAGTTTTCTACTCCACCACTTGTCACACTGTACATTTCCTACGCTTGTTCAAATGTGAATCCAGCTTTCAGGCATGAACTGAGAATTTATGTAGTATTCCTGATGTACTCTTGCCAATGACATTGAGTCTTCCCCAGACTACTTATACTTTCCAGATGTTGGTTTGCAATGACCCCTGAGTCAAATAGTAGGTCTTTATCTTCCTCAATCACTTTCAAACGATGATCTAATTGTTTTATTCTCCTGTTATTGATCCTCAGATACCTGTCCTGACTTTTCTGGGATCCCCCTTCTGTCATTCCTGCAATCATTTGATATCTCAGTCTTACTTTTTTGTTCATGATACTGCAAATTTCATGCATGAACTGTTTGAAGACAAGATCACTAATGAAAATATTTAAATGATTTGTCCAAAGATTAGTCCTTGAGAAAGTCCAGTGGTGACTTCCCTTCAATCTGGAATTTCCTTTCCTGACACTATCATCTACTGTCTCTCTTCAGTCAAGTTCTTACACTTTTATATTTCTCCTATTAATTCTGTCCTTCTCCAAATTTATAATTTCCCAGGTAGCAACACGCTTGATACATTACTAGAATATAGATACTCAAATACGAAAAATATGAAATTTCCCAGTGTTTCTTCTCTAGAAAAAATATTTCTTTATCAAAGAAAAATTTTTGGTCTGCCCCAGTTCTTCCTTCTAGAGAGTCCAAATCAGAAGGTGTGATCAAGCTGGAAAAACTGTTTCCAAGGGTTTTTGGAAAATCCTGTGTCTGTGGATGGATGTGAGCATACCGTAATAATGAATGGAATGGTAGTTCTGTAGGTGTTTGTCTAGCTGAATTCCAGTTGAATACATTCAGTGTTGGCTCTATTTAGCTGCATTGTCAATCGAGCATTATATGTCCAAAGATTTTAAAAGGTATTCTCTTCCTTGCTTGAATTGACACAAGGAAATGAAAATAAATGGTGGAAAATGAAAATTTTAGTGATACGTATCAATTATGGAACCATAGACTGGTTTAGATATTCTTTGTGGCCTCCTCTGGACTTGCTCAATCAAGTCCACATCCCTCTTGTGCTGGGGCCCAGAGCTGAATACACTGCTGCAGGTGGGGTCTCATAAGGGCAGAGTACAGGGGAAGGATCACCTCCCTTAACCTGGTGTGGACACTCCTGTTGATGCAGCCTAGCATATGTTTGGCTTTCTGGGCTGCAAGCACACACTGCCAGGTCATGTTGAGCTTCCTGTCAACCAGCACCCCCAAGTTCTTCTCCTCAGGCCTGCTCTCAATGCAGTCTCTGCCAAGCCTGTTATCGTGCTTGGAATCGCCCTGACTCACATGCAAGACCTTGCACTTGGCCTTGTTGATCTTCATGAAATTCACACAGCCCTACCTCTCAAGCATGTCAAGCTCCCTCTTGATGGCATCTCTTCCCTCCAGTGTGACTGCACCACACAGTTTATGTCATCAGAAAACTTGCTGAGCGTGCACTTGATCCCACTGTACATGTTGCTAGCAACGGTGTTAAACAGAGCAGGTCCCAGTACTGACCCCTGAGAAATGCCACTCATCACTTGTCTCCCCTTGGACCAGTTGCTGTTGACTGCAACTCTTTGAGTATGACCATCCAGCCAATCTTTTGTCCAATGAGTGGTTGATTTGTCAAATCCATGCCTCTCCAATTTAGAGACAAAAGACAATTTAAGTCCTTTTAAGTAGTGTTGTACTTAATTCTTCCTCAGACAGTGATTTGTTACCTTAGGAGACATCCTTCAGATAACAGTGCTTTCTTTTACTGTAGAAACAACATCTTCCCAGACTATTTGTTCCAAATTCAGCCTTAATTTTAATAACTCAAAGATAGAGACAGTGTCTCCTTGGAAATCATTATTCTTTATCCATTTATCATCATGCAAATACTTCCTAGAATAAAACAAAATGGATAATTTAAATGCAGTCTGCTAAATAGGACATTGTGTTTCTCTCCAAATGAACATTTCATTGTAGTAACATGGGCAATGAAACTATAAATTTTAACTAACTCCTAAATGTCAACTATCCTTTGGAAAACTAATGAGAAATTTAATTGTTAAAGCCCAGCTTAGACTAAACTTAAGGAAAAATGTCTCTATGGGCTATAAGAACTGAATTTTATTAAAATCAATTATTTAATATATTAAAATACATAAAAATTATTAGGCAGATGGCAGAATAGCTGAGTTTTACTCTGAGGTTTGAAAAAAACTATTTTACCTAATTCTGAGACTACTCAAAGAACAAAAAATTCAAGAAAGGAACATAAACTTTTACAACGTTCAATTTATGTATCTTTCTCATTTACATTTTAGCTCAGTTTTCTTCCTTCTTTCCATTTCCAGATTTCTCTCCAGCACTCTAATACACAAGAACAGAGGCCTTCCTGGTTTTACAATATCAGCGTGAATGAGCTAAGTCATGATATCATATGGAAAGGTATGTCTAGAGTTGGAAACAGAGCCTCAGTGGTGCCACTGAGAATTTTGTGATATAAAGTTTTGTAAAGGCAAGTCATTTAATTATTTAAAAGTCTAGCAAATGCTCTAACAGTGGGACATGCAAACCTCAGCTAAAGCTCAGACCTATTTGGTGTGTGAGCTTTGCCCTTTATATCAGTTCAACTATAACCAATTCTAATTCTAATCAAAGTGTACAAGTTTTGGTCTAATCTCATACCTGTGCTAAAGTCCTCCAGCTTCTAATGAATATGTTCAGCTACTTGAAGTTTTGTGGTGATAAAAGAGAGTGCACCTTTTCCACTCAAGTACCCTTTTCCCTGTAACAAGATGTGAACAAATCCTGTTGACCTATACAAAGAAAATTGGGCCACCAAATGTTAAATAGAATCGTATCAAAAGTTTATGAGGAGATAGATGATAGGCATCTTTCAGCTGTTAGGAATGCCTACTTTGAAACTTCAATGAAGTTTCTATTCTATGTGATGCATAAAATTTAGATAAATGATTGGCATATTATTCCTTTTTTTCTCTATTTCATCCTTCTCCCTAAGTCCATATAATTTAGGAGTACAGCACTGTTTTTTTGTACAAGTCATAAAAGAACACAGACATTTTGTAAATAGCTTCACTGGAGAAATGAAGTGGAAAAACTTATCTTACAATAGAAAGAATAAGTGGTATTACTTAACCATTCAATGGGACTGATAGCTGTTGAGCTGCAGAGATGTCTGATTATTTCCCTAAGCTTTTAGATACAGTAAGGAGAAATGAATTTAGCCAGTCCCTTCCTGAACACAGCATCCCATCTCAAAGAATGGGAAAGAAGAGGGGAAACACTGGATCAAACCCCTGATCTCTGTAATGTATATAATGCCAAAGGAAACAATCCACTTCTGTGGAACATTTCTAGATTTAAACCAGAGTAATTAGCATAGCATAGCATAGCATAATATAGAATCATTTCAGTTGGAAGAGACCTACAACGACCATCCAGTCCAATTGCCTGACCACTCCAGAGCTGACCAAAAGTTAAGGGCAAGGTCTAAATGCCTTTTAAACATCAACAGGCTTAGGATATCAACCACCTCCCTAGGAAGCCTGTTTGACCACCCTTTCAGTAAAGAAATGCTTCCTAATGTCCAGTCTGAACCTCCCCTGATACAGCTTTGAATCATATCCACACAACCTGTAGCTGGATACTGGGAAGAAGAGATCAGCACCTCCCTCTCCAATTCCTCTCCTCAGGAAACTGTAATTGGGAGCAGAGCCCTGATTCCATTATTATTTTAATTGACAGTAATGAATTTTGGACTGGGTCTAAGTGGGAATATCAGTGGAATTTATTACTGACTGCAATTGTTGAAAAAAATATGTGTGAATAAGCACAGTACCACATAATAGACTTCCTCTTCTCCCACAGATACTACAGGAAAGGTTAGGAGTCTTAGCCAGGAGGCTTGAGGTGCTGTCAGAGGCACCAGCACCAGCTATAATGTCAGTGCCTCATCGCCACTTCTGACTTCAGTTCAAAAAGCTTTCAGTCTGCCTCAGCTGGATATTTCTATTCTGTGATTCTGCAACCTTGACATTCGCCACCCACTTCAATGACAATGTAAGTGAGATGAAAGGAAACTTTCACTTATTTTCCTTTTTTAAACGGAAACTTAGTAAACTGGCCTTGAACCAATTATATCTGACTCCAAGCTCATCAGCTTAACCACAGTGAAAATAATACCAACCCATAATTTATGGGAACATAATCTCACAGGAAGTTATCTGAGAGCACCCAAGGTGCAATTTAATGTATTTATGCACAGGAAAACTTGGTAAAGTTTTTTTTTGAAAAAGGGGACTAATCAAAGACAAAAGAAGATACTAGCAAAAAGAACAGTGAAAGCAGCACAACAGAGTCTGCAGAATAGTTTGATCTACAGGGATTGCTTCTGTCTCAGTTTCATTATGCTAGCCATTTTCATAAATATCGTGAAAAACTATTAAAAAACTATAGAAAGACTCCAGGTATGTCACAGTTACTTAGTGCCCTATGGAATGATGCTATTCGTAACAAACATAAGAATGCTAATGTGGCCAATCATCTTTTTCATACAGCTTTGTTGTAGTAACACTGTTACTTCATTGGATTTTTATGCAATATTGGAGGGGAAATACATATACTAAAAATGTAATTTGAAAGATTTCTTCATGCAGAAGATAGTTCTATCAGTTTTAACATAATCTAGGATTGCAGTTATTATGATTCCATAATTTAGTCTATTCATTTTACTCATTGTACTGGTGTGTTAACCTTTTCCAATTAGTATTAAAGACACACAGTAGGAAAATTCATTCCACGCAGGTAAAAATATTCTCCTACAGCAAAGTTATTATTTTTGTTACGTTTCTCCTTTTAAGGTGCAATTATTTTTCATATTATTTTGTATATAGAAAGATGTTTAAATGCAAGCACTTACAATTATTCCATCAACCAATGTTACAGTTACGTTGCTCAAAAATCAGACATTACCAAAGCTAAGGAAAACTGGAGGGAGGAAGGGGGCAGAGAGAGGGGAAAAAAGATGTGTGGAAGGAAATAAAGTTGAAACAGAAGCCATTTCTGCAATCTTCACTCACAATGAAGGGTTGCTAAGGTTATTAAAAAACTGTCTGAAGCCACTACTATCTAGAATTGCACAAACTAAATCAATCCTGGAATTGAGGAAAATAAAGAATAAAATAATAAAAGTCACATGAAGAGATCTTGAAGAATATGTTACAGTACAGATCTTCCACATGATAAATCTTTTCACGGATAACTCCATAAAAAGCACTTCAGTTTTCTTATTTACTTTCAATTTCTATTCTTTTTGTTGTTACAAGGCTGTTTTCAAATGCAGAACTAAGGACCAACATGGTCAGTTGCTCTTAGGAAGAAGTGCCTACTTTGAATCTAAAATTGAAAAATGAAATTAACTTGAAAAATAGTTAGCATATAATAAAAAGGAATGTCAGACAGACCTGTGCCGCTAACCTTTCAGAGTCTCTTTAATTACAGTGAAAAATCTTAATATGCTTCATCCACAGCAGAGGAAAGGAATTTGGGTATCACCTCTTGTGATCTATATTTGCAGTAGGTTTGCTTTGCAGAAAAGAGTCAGGGAGGTAGGACTTACAATAAGGGAGTGCTATCAGGATATGAATAACTGAATAAAGCAGAAGATGTTCAGCTTCTCAAAAGTGATGAAGAATTTCTCTGAATTATCCAAGAAATTAGGAAATAATCATAGTAATCATCCCAGCATTTGTAACACACCCGAGAGATTTTAGACAGTCTAGTGGTTGAAAACAAGATTTAGCAACACAAAAAAAAGACGAAGAGTCAAGTTCATGTTTGGGGTGTTTTCTATTGTTCATATGGCCCAATGACTTCAGCAATATTATTTTGAGATGATTTTGCCCTCTGTGACTGTTACAAAATTCAGGGTAAGCAAAATGTAAAATGCAAAATTTTTAGATACTAATTTTTTATCATTTTTTAAAGAACACTCATGTTGTGAACCTTTCTTCGCACTAGTATCGATTGCGCATATGGGCAGTCTGACTTACATCAGCTTTTCATAACTCGTCCAACCACAGAATTGGCTTGCCATTACCAGAAGGGGACAGATGATCTGGGACTTGGAAAATTGTAGAATTTCTGAAACCTAATGCAACATGTAAAATGAAATAGGTTTGATTTTTGTTTTTCTTTTTATAAGTAACAAATCACTCTAGGATGGTGGAGGTCAGAAATCTCATTTTGTTCAAATAAGTGTAACAGTGTAAAAACTTATACCTCTTTATCTATCACCCAAAGTTCCTTTGCCTCTTAGAAGGAGTAAAAATAGAACTGATGAAATGCAACATAACTTGAATAATTATGTGTCCTGGGTTCAGCAGCAGCAGACATTTTTCTCGTTAGTAGCTGGTGCAGTGCTGTGGTTTTGACTTTCAGCCTGGGAACAGCGCTGATAACACCAATGTTTTTAGCTGCTGCTCAGTAATGTTTACTCTGACCAAGGACTTTCTGAGCCTCATGCTGTGTCAGGGAGGAGAGGAAGCCAGGAGGAAGCAGAGACAGGATAACTGACCCAAACGGGCCAAAGAGTATTCCATACCACAGCACGTCATGCCCACTATATAAACTGGGGGCAGTTATCCGGAAGGGTTAGATCACTGCTCGGTCAGGCTGGGTATCAGTCGGCAGGTGAGGAGTGGTTGTATTCCCTTCCCTTGTTATTTTCCTTATCATTGTTATTATTGGTGGTAGCAGCAGTGGTTTGTGTTATACCTCAGTTACTAGGCTATTCTTATCTCAACCTGTAGGATTTACATTCCTTCGATTCTCCTCCCCATCCCTCTGGGAGTGGGGGGCAGGGAGGGAGGGGAGTGGGAGAGCGGCTGCGTGGCTGAGTTGCCAACCAGGCTTAAACCACAACAGTTCTTTTTGGCGCCGAACTTGGGGGTCGAAGGGTTGAGATAACGACAGATCTGACCAGAGTGTGTCTAATTGTATTTGTGATAAGCATTCATTGTTTCGGATTAACAGTCATTCATCACAATGCTGATTTATTTGCCCTCAAAGATGTTGCTTTTGTTCTGACAGTTTCAGCATGTCATACCTTACTTACAGCAGGTATTTGCTGTCTTAGTGTTTATCAGATGGGAGGCTTGAGCTAAGGTTCTTGTTTCATTGTACTTTATGGGAATGACTTGTAATACAACAGAATCTTTGATCATGAAACTGGTCTGGCTTGCGTTCCCAGTGTGGTTCCCACCTCTATACTTTGGGAGGTATATAATAGAAGTGTTTAGCAATTACACGTTTTTCCCCTCCTTGGATGGTCAAGCTGTGAAGGAGACATTCCCTTATGCTCCCAGTCCCCCCACCAGACCGTTTACAGCATCATTTGAGAGTTCTGAAGGTTTTGAATGACCTTTAGGTACCCTTGAAACTTGCTTGCTGATTGTGATTGGGATCACCATGTTGGCACGCATACAAAGTGTGTTTTACCCATGACCATTTCGTCTGGTCCTGAGAGTTAAGCAGAGTTAGGTTTGTGCCTTTTCTGGGGTTAGACAATGATGTAGGAGGACCAAGAGATTTTCCCCGAGGCTGGACAGTCATGAGTGGCAGGGTGTGTGGGACAGTATGGGCAAGTATCTAAGCCAGTGGGCCCCTCCAGTGCTTTGGAACTTCACCCCTGAACAAGTGCAAAATCCAGAAAAATTAGTAAAACACTTAAGTGAGGTGTGCTGTCATTCTGGTCATACCAGAGATGGACAAATCATGGCAACATGCTGGGACTTGGCCTATGCTTACAGAGCCCTGTTCAACACTATCCAGCACCTTCAAAAGGAAGACAATGCACCTGGATCTGAGGGCAAAGCAGCAGATAGCGCAGCTACTCCAGCTCCAAGCACAGCAGCTGCACCACCCCAGCAACAAGTACAGCAGCTACTCAAACCCCAGTGACAAGTACAGCAGCTACCGAAACCACAGTGATAATCACTACAGCTACACCAGAGGACCAGTTCGTGCCAATATCGGTTGCCTCTGTACGCAAGGGGAAAAGCAAAAAAGAGGCAAGAAAGATGAAACAAGATGAAGAAACAATGTACTCATCACCAACAGCATCTGACCAAGAGTTATTAGCATGTTAATCAGAGGAAGAAGAGGAAGAAGAGGTGATGTCTCAACCCCAGACCTCAACCGAGCTATGGAATATGCAAAAAGATTTTACTTGTCAACCGGGGAGCACATCATCACCTGGTTGCTCTGATGCTGGGACAATGGGAACGACGGTCACAAACTGGAAGGTAGGGAAGCCAAGCAGCTGGGATCACTTGCTAGGGAAGGAGGAATTGACAAAGCAATTGCAAGAGAGAAAAAGTCCCTCAGCCTTTGGAGGCGGCTCTTGGCAGCTGTGAAAGAAATGTTTCCATACAAAGACGATGTTATGAGTTGTTCGGCCAAGTGGACTACTCTAGAGAAAAGACATCCAGTCTCTGAAGGAATCAGCCATTGTAGAGATGATCTATCACATCAAGCCAAATGCCAGGGAGGTACCCATAGATCCAGAGGAAGTCGAATGTACATGACTCATGTGGCAGAAATTTACATGTAATGCACCATCATCATATGCCCATTCACTGGCAACAGTAACCTGGAATGACATAATTCCACCAACAGTGGATGAAATGATTCATAAACTCCAAGAGTTCAAAGACAATCTCACCCCTTCCATCATTTCAGCTGTGGAAAAACTGTCCCAGGAGCTCAGACAATTGAAAGACGATTTATCTGATCTATCCAGCTCCTCACGTATACAAACACACATCTCAGCTGTTAACAAACAGCGTCCCACTGCTCGAGAGAGAAGATGTAGAAGGTACCAAGAAGGTATAGTCTGACTAAGGACTGCCAGGGAGGAGGGGAAGGCAGGAGGAAGCAGAGACAGGATACGTGACCCAAACTAGCCAAAGAGGTTTTCCATACCACAGCACATCATGCCCACTATATAAACTGGGGGCAGTCATCCAGAAGGGTTAGATCACTGCTCGGTCGGGCTTGGTATCGGTTGGCAGGTGTGGAGCGGTTGTATTGTCTTCCCTTGTTATTTCCCTTATCATTACTATTATTGGTGGTAGCAGCAGTGGTTTGTGTTATACCTTAGTTACTGGGCTGTTCTTATCTCAACCCGTGGGAGTCACATTCTTTCGATTCTCCTCCCCATCCCTCTGGGAGCCGGGGGGCTAGGAAAGGGAGGGGAGTGAGCAAGGGCTGCTTGGCTGATTTGCCAATTGGGTTTAAACCACGACATTATGCAACTAAGTTGTGACCTAGCAAGTTTAAAAAAGGATGCTTTTGATTTTAAGTCTCCTGGGATTTTTTTGTGGTCTCAAATCAACAAACCACTTTCAGTAATTCAGCACTAATGTATACCTACATGGAAATGATACTCACAGAAGTTAGATTTGAATGCCAAGATTCCCTCATACCGCTTTGGAAGTGTGAAAGGTTTTAAAGATGGTTTAATTTGCTGAACCTCCATTTTAATCCCTCTTAGTAATGCCAGTAATAGGTGAAATGGCTACAATGCAAATAAGAATTAGACCTTTCAGTTGGAAGCTGCACTCTGCATCCAGTTCTCTGAAGAGCTGAGCACATCTTGAAAGAAGTAGGGATTGAAGATAAACAACATTTTACAGGATCAGATTCTGTCTGAAGTGAAAACTAGTGGGTTTACGCAAATTCCGCAGACGATTCCATAGTGCCCAGAGATAATCATGTATGCAGAGATTAAAATACTCAGAGGTACCTTCAAATTCTGTTCCCTGGGGATGGTATCTAATATATGTTAAATCCAATCAGTGCCTTTTAGCTTTCTTCCCTGTCACAGAGTTTCAGTTTACTAATTAGAAATGTTCAGCTGCAATTCCTTTGCATCGCTTTCTCGCAGGGTAGAATTCAGCACCCTCTGAGAATTTAAAAAGGTTATACCACCATTTGTCAAGGTCATGGCAAGAAAAGTTTTTCATTAGTTTTAGATTGACAAAGAATAAGAAATACTGTAATTGCTGCATTTAAGCCCTTCCCTGCACCAGATCTCTTTCTACTTCACAGACAGCCTATTAGGGACTTTATTTAAAATGGGTGAATTGCAAGACTGTCATTAAAGCTATGATTCTGAAGAGTTCATTTGCTTTTTTCAGTGGAAGCATTACAGAAATGCAATAATTTTTCAGGACAACGACCCAATCATTCAACATTTAGTAAATAAAAATGTCTCTTTTACAGATTTTACCACAGGTGGAGCATCCATTAAAGCAGTGCTGGGAGGCTCCAGTTTTACAAGGTACTGACTGGCCACCATGCCAGTGTTGACCATCTGCCTCCTCAGTTTGACAGAAAGACCTGGAAAATTCCCCAGAATGTTGTGCTTTTGTGGTAGGAAAAAGCCAAGAACATAACTAAATGCTATTTCTTTGTGACACCTTCACAGAGCTGTCTCCAAGGCCCGGTGCTTGTTAGTCTAGCAAAACTGTAACTCAGTTTCACCTAAGCCAGAGACAGATCAGTAAACAGGCTCCCAAACCTGGCTTCAGCATTCTCCAGCATCCTGTAAGCTTTCTTGAATTAATGTCCTCATGACAAACAGCTACAGTTTGCATATTCTTTCTTTTTGATATTTATGAGAAATTAGATGAATTGTTTTGGATGGATTTATTTTATTCCCTTTTTTTTTTTTTTTTGAGATTTAACTCCAAAGAAAAAATCTCTATTTCAAATCAAAACATTTTGTTGCAAAGTGTTAGAATCTGGGTGGCCTGAGCCTGCATTTTGCAGCATCTTTCTGATGGTTTTGCTTCAACAGTAAGTACATCTCTCACATGGAACTGCTCCTGCAGACTGTAAGATTAAAGGAAGTTTGTCTTCCTGAGGATTGTATGACTTTGCATTGGTGACACAATTTCCTGTCCTGATTTTACCAAGAGAGATTTGCTTTTTCATGTGGCAATGTGCTGGCCTAAAAGCTATTCTTGGGACACAAAAAAAAACTTCCATCATTATACTTTCTTATTGAAAATATTTTGCTTGACATCGCTGGCAAAGCTCAATTCTAACTGGGCTTTAGCATTCCTGATCTGATTCCTAGCTTCCTGGACAATGTCCCTGTATTCCTCCCAGGCCACCTGCCTTCAATTCCATCTTCTATAAGCTTTCTTTTTCCTTCTGAGTTTTCTCTGCAGCTCCTTATCCAATCGCAGAGGCCTCCTGGCCCTCTTGCCCCTTTTCTTTCTTGTTGGGAAACATTCCTGAGCTTGGAGCAGGTGATTCTTGAATATCAACCAGCAGTCTTGGGCCTCTCTACCCTCTAGGGCTTTATCCCCTTTAACCTTACTGAGCAGGTTCCCTAAGAAGCCAGTCTCCTCTCTTGAAGTCCAGTGCAGTGAGCTTGCTACATGCTTTTCTCATTGCCCTGGAGATCTAAAACTCCACCTTCTCATGACCACTGATGACTTGTGCAGGTCTGTCATAAAGAAGACTCTTAAACAGCTTAATCTGTTTTAAAGATGACCCTTGGTTTTAGTTGCAAGCTACAGTTTTTGGACCTAAGTGTGGTTGGCTATGACCACTTAAGGTAGATTCAATTAATCAAAGGTAGCTGATGTGAATCTCCATGTACTATTGCGATAAGAATCTTTACCACACTTCTTTAATGTTTGCTTTTACAGAAATGTCTTTCAGGTAACAAACAAATGTATTGAACATGGTTTACATCTAGCAGAAATCCTTTTCATTTGTTCCCCATTCTCTCAGTTTTCTCAGGGCTGCGCAGCCATCCATCCATATGTGGAAATGTTTCACTCTTTCTTTAAGCTGAGGCATGTACTCTTACATAAAAATCTAAAAAGCAGTAACAAAAAAGGAGCAGTCCCATAAGGAGTTGAGACTTAAGCAATTCCTGAGTAATCCTGTTCCTTAAGACTCCTAAATGAGCCATACTTTCACAGGCTCCCTCTTGTTCAGCTAACTGAGACTGTGGGTCAATACTGTGGGTCAAATAATACTGCTTTAGTGGGGCAAAGGTACCTCTTCATTGCATCTTCAGAAGAGTTGCATACCTTTCAGACTGCTTATTGCTCAAGTAGAACAAGAGAGATACAACAGTATGGATGACAGTTCCTTAAATCCATATATATTACTCTAATCTATTGTTAGCTTATTAGTAGCACGGCAAATTTTTAATAACCCATTTTTCCTTATGAACTTGTTACAGAATTTGATTCATACTATTAAACCACTGAGATACTCAGCTGAGTATTCTTAAATACTCTTAAGACTGTGGTTGTTTCAAATGACAGTTCAGGATTTCAGGGCCTAAACATTTGGCTAACATTTCCCATGGGTTCATTTTGAAAGACTTTTCATTCAGGAAGCTTAAAATATGTTTTATGCTTACAGGGATTCTGTGGAATCTTAAAAATGAGATTTCTAAATGTATGTGATACTGGAAGATTTTTATGACGTCAATACACTGGAACACATTGTCATAAAGAGGTCTTCAGGTTTTGGGTTATTTTTTTTTCTCTGTGAGGAAAAAAGAAGAAAATTGTACTTAGAGTACCTTTTTCTTTTCTTTATATGGGAACAAGCAACGAAAATGCTTAAATGCTTCAGCCTGAGCAGGAAGAGCAGACAGTCCTAAAAATGTAGATCATACTTTTCTCCCTAATGGCAGTATCATTTTTTCTAGTCTATATGTGATTTATGATCATTGCTGCTTATGCCCAGGAGGGATATGCTATTTAAAAAGATAGTGTGTGATTCCATGACAACTGGCAGGTGCCTTATAAAGCCTGCCTTTGTTGAAACTGTGCAGGTAAATTATTACACTTTAGAACAGCAGAAAAAGATGTCTGGTGGATATTCCTCAGTGCATGAGGAACCTGCATATTAAAGTAAAACATTATTTTTATACCTGCCTTCAGGATCCACAAAGACCAATTGCAAGAACTGCAATGGAAAGTCAAATAAAACACGCTGCCCCATATGCTGCTGTATAAATATAACAAGTGAAATTTCTTAGCCAAACTGCTTGCTTCTTTTAGATGTTGCTGACTACAGCAGAATCATGAGTCTCTGTACTGCCCTTTTCCCTTTGCTGACAAAAAAGGGAAGTTTCTTGAATAATACAAGAAAACTGATTTACAGGCACTTTTCTCTGTTTTACCTCTTAGCTATTTCACTTGTTTTAAACTGCTTCACTTAATAAACAGTAAACAATCACTTAGTATTGTTATAGATATGAATTTATGTGCTATCTAATTTTCCAGTCAGCAGGAAGAACTCAGACAGCTTTTTCTGTTTTTCTAACTCCTAGGAGCACTGGTACAAAATAATTTCCTTGTTGCCTTTACCATTTCAGGAATACAAAAACTGATTTAAGGTGGCAACATCTATTTCAGCTTATGGAACACAGGATTTGTTTCCACTTCAACAGCTAAAACAGTAACCCATGGCAAGACTGGGTTCTACATAAGCAGAAAGCCTCATTTCTGTTGATCCCAGTGACAATCTATAGCCTTTTGCAACCTGGAGGATCAGATGTCAATATATCATCATTTTCATTAAGTACAAGAATTTAGAGCTTGATCTGGTGCTCTCAGAAGTCAATGGAAAGACTGTCATTGTCTTCAGCTTACTTTGGGTGACACAAGGAGCTCATGGTCCAATTCCACAAGCTAAAATATAGTAAAGTACTCTGGCAGCAATCTTTGCTCCCCATGAACGCTGATCAAGCTTGGAAATTGAGAGAAAAGACAGATTTGCAAGATAGTGCAAATGATACAAAAATAAAGACAAAGCTTCTTTTAATCACTCAGTTCCATTTTGCAGCACAAAAGAAATTTTACTTTTATTACTGAAATGTTGATGTGTTCTTGAAAAGGGTTTGCCTGTCTGAAGTTGCACAAATCCCATGATTTTAAGTGAGCAGTTCAAAACTTACGCAGCAAAAATCAGTATATTGATAAGGGCTGTCATAAATGGGAGCAGTTTCTTAGCTCCTGCTCATGTCTGATAAGGATACCCTCAACACTTGCTAGCAACAACCTGACTTTTCATAAGCTGTATTAACACTGATTCTGTGTTTGTTTACTTTGTAACTGCAAAGATGCCACTACCTTTGGAGATGTGGGTTGACATTGAGATAATTTCTGTTACTGTGGTTTCAGATCTTCCTGTTAATGTCTTATATCCTGCTGAGAAACATTCAGTCATATGGCACAAAATAGCTGGAGTCATTACTGGATACCGGTGTCTCTGTGTAAGAAACCACAGGTTAATCATGGGCAGAGACCCCTCTGCTTTGAATGAGAAATCCATAAAAGCTCCTCTTACATGAGTAGAAAAGGCTATCAGAGGTCAGCACTTCAGTTTGTCTCATGAGACATCCAGGAACATATTGCCTCCTTGTAACAGAAAGAAGTCTTAGATTTAATTCAGATTGAGAGGAGAGGGTGTCAGCTTCAGTACCGCCTCCTAAACATTGTCTTTTTACTTTGTTTTCCAGGGAAAACCTCAGTGATCCCATCACAACTCTGTTTGTCTGCCTTATCTTCCCAGCAAACACTGTCCAGTAGCACCCAAACTACTGAAAGTTGTCCAGTTCCTAAAGCTATCCGTTTCTTACAAGCGCCACAAAAAAAAAAGGCAGATGAGGGTCCATGTTTAGGTCCTCCACTGATGAAAAGGCTGGAGTGGGGGTTTAACATTTATTAGATATCAGAAGATCCACGTGGAGCAAGCCATTATTAACATGGTCGAGAAATGAAAAGCTTCATTCATAGGTCTCTCCCACTTAGACATCAAAGTCAACCAACCTCAAAAGAAATCTGTGGGAAACCAAGTGTCCTTAGTTCTCATATTGATCATACTACTTCTGAAAGTTTCTCATCCAAGCTCTGGCAAGGGCTGACCTTGAAGAGAGAACATGATGTACAAACAAGCCAAAGGGCTCTGCTTCCTTTTTCTTAAAGTTAATACCAAGTGAATAATGAATAAAAAAAAATACATTTGGTAAATAAACTTGTTTTCTGCAAATAACTTCTCCCTCCCCCGCAAAAATTACATTTCTGAAAATACTAATTTTTCCAATATAGACACAAAACCTCTGGTTGATCATTGTCCTGTGGCTGCTGCTTATGAATCGGAATTAAAGTTTTTCAATTAGGCACAAGTTGTCAGTTTGTTCTTTACACAAATAGAAAGTGAATATAATATGAGCATAGATCCAGCCAAAACAAATTTTGGAATTCAAATGAATCTTCTAGGCAATTTCTAGGCAATTTATGTTCAAAGTGCCTAAGAAAATGCCTAGATGATGCCTCCCTTTCTCTTCAAGCAATATCCCCTCTCAGAAGGCATCTGTTAGTTAAGACATTTATTTTGTTTGTAGAATTCCTATGGCTATCCCTGGCAAATATTGCAAAGGGAGGGCATCACAACAAGCAACAAAATTATCCACTGCTGTTCTTAAACAACACTGGATAAATAAAAAATGCCATTATACTTTTGTAAAGTTTAAGAAAGTGGTTTAAATCAACTGTATTTAGGGATAGGAAGTATTTGCAGAGAGCAAAGCTGTAGCTGAATGAAGAACAAAAGGCAACTAAGGGAATTACTGTGTGAAATGTGAACCTTTTTTGCTCAAATTGTAACCAAAGTTTTGATCCTTAATGCAAATCTCAAAGTTGTTGACAGCATGGAAAATGCAAAGTATATTGTAAACATTTTTTGTATTCAGAAAACTTTCATACACGTTACATTTTATGAATGATCTAGAAGTAATTTTTACATTATTTTAAAACATTGACATCAATAAAAGATTAAATAAAACTATCTGCAGTAAAAATTATTTTCTTTTCAACTACTCAAATGAAAGTAAGGGAAATTACTAAGAAGTCAGCAGATGAGGCGAAAAGACTATGTAAAGTAATCAAACCTTTGCTGTATTCTCTCTCAAATAATTTCTGTGTTAAATTAAAGAAGTAAATTATTTAATTTACTTCCGTATTTTTATTGTGATCTACCAAATTTTTATAGGCAATATTTGATTTTACAACTTTAGTGGAGAACTGTTTCATTTTTTAATTCAATTTTCAAACCATGCTTCCAAGTAATTGAAGAAGAATTAGTTCTGCATCAGCATTAGAAACATTACTACTACATACACCCAACAGTTTTTATTTGCATTTTTCTTATTCTTGTATACCAATACCACTTTCTCTATATCACTTTATGAAGAAGATTTAATTATTCCTTCCTGTTTGGCAATTAATATTCTTCTTCCATCCCCTTCCTTTGAAAAAATGTAATTTTGTCCTTTATCTTTCTTACAGTGTTAAGCATTTTTATTTTCTTTTTGATTAAAATTCTCCCTATTACTTGGAGTACAATTTGCATACATTTTCTGTCATTTTCCTAGAACCTTCTGGTTTCTTCAGCATCCTTCTCCTCTCTTTACTGTCTTCCTTACTGGGGTGGGGAATGACTTACTTACCCAAAGGTTTATACTCTGTGTTGAAGGTAAGTTTCTCTCCTAACTCATCAGAGACAAGTGTTCATGTAAACACCTGCCAGCAGGGAGGTGCTGGGAATCCTAGCCCTGAGAAGCTTCAGCCACAGTGGAGAATGTTGGGACACCAAACCTATTGAATGCTCCTCTACTCTGAGACACAGCAGCTCCAGCCAGAACTACTTTGGCCAACCAAGCTGTGTGTAGGTGCTGGACAGGCAGCGACTCACCATTTTTGGAGGACACTGGCCTTTTTCGCATGAAACACTGGGCAGGTGCTTTTGGCTCTAAGTCCCAAACAAAAGGAGGAAGATTTATGGAAGCATAGGGCTCTGCTCTTATCCATTTGTACTTTTATGGGGCATCTAACTTGGTATTTACAAGATGGTAATAATATTATTTTAATGTTGATGGCCCATTTTAAAAGAATGTAGCCATTTGATTAAATACAGACTGCTAGATTAAATAGCCATTTTACTGTAATGTAGCTAAATGCCTAATTAAATGGCAAAGAATATTTATTTGATTTATTATAGTTTAACAAATGTGTAAGCATTATATATTAATACTTTAAAATACACTATTGATGTTGTACCTCATTAGTTAAAGAGTCCTTCTGCTAAAAAACCCATTAAAGGTACTTACATAGTCAACAGTCCTGGTTCCTAATTTATATTACCTCAGTAGTGGTTTATTTTACCATGTTTACAGATCCCCAGACATTTACTTAAAGCCTCAACAAAATATAACATTCAGTTCCCAGCTGTCTAACTTTGTGGAAATAAAATGCACAATCATTCACTTTATGTTTTTTTGAAGCTATGGTCCAAGATACAAAAGCTCACCTTGAAGTTACCTGAAAATCTCCTATGAGAATATCTATTAAATTCCAGCATCTAATTGAAGTCTAATAAAAGGTCTTCTTTATGACACACATTTTGCTAAAACAAGCACAGCCTTGATCATAGAGGTGCTGTAGCTAATGTTATTTTTCAATTAAAATTATGCTTAGAAGACTTTTTTGGTCCCATAATATTACTGTGAAGAAAACGGGAAAGTTCTTGTTGCTTTAATTTTCAAATAACATTCTTGGCATGAGTTTGGCAGTTACTGCAACTATATATTCAATCGGTCATGTTAATCTGGAATAAATGAGAGTCCTGGATATGATATGTCCCTGCCTCTCTACATCATCACTCTTATTTAAGGTTTCAAAAAAAAAGGATCTTGTCTTTCTTAATTCTGTGGCTAATATATGTTAATTTTTTTTTTTTGGAAGATGCAGTAAAAAGAGGAGGAAATTGTTATAAATGTGAAATATAAGGCATTTGAGTGTTTCAACAGTATCTTTCTCCTTCCCTTTAAGTACAGTATAATGTATTTATATATTGGGTGATGTGGTTTAGTGCAAGGTGTCCCTGCCATGGCAGGGGTGTTGGAACTAGATAATCTTAATGTCCTTTCCAGCCCTAACTATTCTATGATTCTATAGGGTGTTTTTATGAAGAAGGAGTTCCTTTTCTGTTCCTGTGACAGCTCTTCAAAATGATGTTTTGCTGTTCTTGCACAGCCAATTTAATATGAGGACACCATTTTGCAGAATTTCTTTTTCAGTAAAAGTAGAAAAACAGAGACTCTATCTCAGACAACGGTGGTTTCATACCAAGCTATACATATGCAGCTTCTTGACCTTCTCTGATTGATGGCTTCCTGAAGAGCTGTGGCACTAGCTAGGCCTTTGCATCTTCTTGTGTCAACCATACTTTTACTCCTGACATTTAGTTCACAATAAGGAAATTTACTTCTGAGAATCAATTATTGATAATATTTATATCTGGCAAAGTGTTCAGCTCATGCTTTGTATATGGTACCTTAGCTCTTTTGCTTCTATAAGAATTTAGGTTTTATATCCACAAGGATACTACTGAGAACATCATCACTCTAAGGCATTTGTATCTTGTTTGCATTTAAAGAAATCCTACCTCTCCTTACATTTTTAAGCTTAATAAGTCCTAATACCACAAGGGAAAATTCCACTTCCCACTTGTTTTTCATGTTTCCTTTCTTTCCTAACAGCATGCTAAAGCAGTTCATTCTTCCAGTTTTGTCACTTGTAGTCTTAATTTCTTAGTATCAAAATTTCCTCCTCTTTTATCTTAAGCTTTCTAAATATTGCTGTCATTCCTGGTTATTTCAGTACTGTTAAATTATCAGCGCAGCATTGCTTACAAGGCAGGCTTTGCACACCTTTCCAACTACCACTAATGCTGTGCTTACCATACACTATATTTCAGATAACGTATCGTTGTGATCTGAACATACCTCAACACCAGGTAACTGTCCTGACACCTCTCTTTTATCTCCATTCCTTGGAGGAACCAATCATCCAGTAAATTACACTTTCTGTTTTGTCATGGATTTTCTTTCCCTGCAGGATGTAGCTGTTGTATGGAGCAATGCTGTGTTCTATTTTCCATGAAAAAGACACCCAAAACAAAACTAAAACAACCCTGAAAGTTTAATCTATTCATGAGCAAAGACACCTTGTGTGTTGAGTGGCTAAGTTAATGATAAGGTTTTGTTTTATCAAAAGACTCTCAGTGTCGTAGGTCACAACAATTTCTGGCATGAACAACCTAGAAGCCTCTCCTAGGAAAGTCATGAGGAAAGAGTGGGGTTGATCCAGCTTATGATTTTTTTTTTTTTTCCAACCATAAAGACCCTGCAAGAAACCAGAAATCCTTGCATGGGGAGGGAGAATCCTACACTCATTTCAGAAGCTGCTTTTCTTGCTGGATCACAGGACCTGGGCAACTACCAGGATCCCATAGTGATCATGTAGCAGAAGTAACTACAGGATGGCTCTGTGTCTACCTCAATTCACAGAGGTGAGGATTTTTCTTTCTGTATCCTCCCAAAACTTCCTATATAATCTCAAGCTTGTACTTGACATTTGGCTTTAATATCCATGTTTACCCAATGTTATACTAAAAATAAAACTTGCTTTGGATAACTTATTTAATCAGAACCTGATCATTTTTCTTGTCTAAGAAAGAAACCAGCCAGTTACTAAGTCCAAGTCTAGTCAGCTGCACAAAATTCCTTCTTATTAGAGGAATGTCTACACATTAAGCCATGTAGCCATATGTTCAATGAGCATTAGTTCTTATTTGCCTGGTCAAATCAAACAGGCAAGATCCAGAGGGATCTGCTGTCCCTAGGCAAACTGCCCGGTCCAACCATCCTATCACTGACCTTGCCAGCTTGAAGTTACCTGCGCAAACAATTTTGCTGCCCCTGGAATTTGGCTGCCCCAGGCAACACCTGTTCTTGCTCTTGGAAGCGTGCTTGCTTCAAGTTCAAAAGTAACATGGAAATACTAGAAAAATCTCTGTTTGGAGAAAAAAGCATTTTCTCAGTGCTCATTAACTATTTTGCATATGGGAAATACAACAAAGACGACTAGTAGGCAATCAGTGTGTAACTTGTTTGTCCCAATAAAAGTTTCCAGGTAAAATTATATACCACCAGTATCTCAAAATGTCAATGAAGATGTGCACCAACACTAATTCTTCTGTGGAAAGAATAAAACCATCATGCTGGGAAACCAAAGAAGCACAAAGAACATTAGTTTTTATCTAAGTACAGAAATCTAAGTGGGCTAATTAGTCTTGTTTCAAAAAGCGAAGCACATCAGCAGCCACAACAATGGTGGGAATCAACTTTTATAATGTTAAGTTACAGAGGGACTTTCTGCACAGTCCACAATATATTTAATTAGTTCTTGTTTTCCTTCACTTACATAAACTAGTTTCAGCATCCCGCTGTTGCCTTTTAAATTACATTTCTTATCCATTTAAAGTTCCTTCAGTGCTTCAATTGACAGCAGTTAGTGCTACTTGCCAGACTTCTGTGTCCAAACTAATTAGATGCTGTTGTCCTACAAATTCTTTTTAGATACATTTCAAGCTCTCTAATTATGCTCAGTGCACTGCATTGCAAAGAAAACAATTGCTGCTCTAGTGTCTAGGATACTGTCCATGGCTAAAATAATCTACAGTGAGGGTATTGAACTGTAGACACAAAAAAGTGACTGCACAATAAAATCTAAGCTGTAGATGCTGCTAAAATGGAGCAACAGAACCTTTTTTTTTTTTTTTTTAATGTGCTATTACGGTTTAGCAAGGTACAGAATCCAAACAGATGTGTGGCCAGTCTGAAGGTGACTATCTAAATGACTGGCTAAATATGCTCAGTCATTTTCTTTTGTGAACCTATCTCTACTTACTTTCAAGAAAAATGCCAAATCAGATGACTGTTCCATAAGAGCTTATAAAGCCTTTCCTCTATCTTCTTTGGAAAGGAAAAACATTATTTTAAAATCAAAACTGCTGAAAAATAAACTCTTGCTTTAAGCTGAATAAAAAAATATCTGACACATGCTTTCCATTCTATTCTTCCAATTCACAAGTTCAAAACATGTCACAAACCCACTTTGGTTTCAGGGATGCTGGCAGAACAGAGGTAATATTTTTCCACACTGATTACCCTGCTCCTCAGTGGCTTAGCTACCAGGTTTTTCTGGAGCTGGGCACCCCATGGTGTCAAGGGTCTGGGACTTCTGGATCCTACAACATCTCCTCTTCCTGACTTGGTCCGGTGCTTTTCTTTATTGTTGCTAGGAAATCTTGCCACATCCCCTCTTGATCTGATCACATCAGCTCCTAAATATAAATATGTAGTGATAGAACAAGGGGCAATGATTTTAAACTGAAAAGGGGTGGATTTGGATTGAACATAAAGAAGAACTCTTTTATGATCAGGATGATGAGACACTGGAACAGATTGCCCAGACAACTTGTGAATGCCCCATTATTGGAAGTGTTCAAAGTCAGGTTGGACAGACATTTGAACAACCTGATATAGTGAAAGATGTTCCTACCCATGTAAGGATGGTTGGACTAGATGATTTTTAAGATCCCTTCCAACCCAAACCATTCTATGATTCTATGAAATTTAAGCCTCCCCTTGTTTCTCCGTTCATGAAAATGCCACCCATAAACCAGCCAGTATCTCTGGTCTTTTCTTCCAGTGTGTCTTCCAAACTTTTCTGTCCATTTTGTCCATTATGCTAGTTGCATTTTCATCCCATCTCTCACGCTGCCTGTCATGAATGGACAATAACAATATTTCAGACACTTCCGACATCCTCACTTGGTGACAATGCAAATGCCACCAGCTATTTTAATGCTCTTTAGTCTCTGTGGGTGGGATTCATCTCGCTCTGCTTCTCAAGTGGAGCTGTCTGGAATCAAAATAGTCATCTTTTTATAGGCAACTAAAGAAAACAGGAACTTTTAGGGTAGCCATTATCTGACCTATTTTAACTTTCTATTCCAGGATGAAGTGTCCTGTGCCTTAGAAGTGTCTATTTCTAAGGCAGATAAATCCTACCTTCTGCATCTAATCAAGCTTTTGCTGCCACCAGTGACCTTGTTTTTCTAATGTTTCTAACTTTTATTTCCAAAGTAACAAGACTAGGAGTGCTGGAACAGATTGTTCAAATTTGTTCAAAGTAAATCTATGCAAAAGATCTTCAAAACTAGACCTAGGTCTAGCCGGTTAAGCTTTTCATCCTGTGAGAGCTTCTGAGGTTTTGAAAATTTTATCTCTAACTAAACAGAACAAAAGTTGAAATGTTGACATTTTATATGACTCAAATATATTAAAAGAACAATAAAGCTCAGCTACAGAAAAGTCAGTTTTAATATATCTGAAAAATTCTATTTCATTTTCCCTTTGCTAAAAAAGACCTTCACATCTTAAGGAAAGCATTTGATAAAATTTGGAAATGCACTGAAATTTTTATTTTAAAAGTTGAAAGGGCATGTTCCAGCCATGTCAGTACCACATGAGAAAGCTTCAAAGCCCTGTCCTTTCTCCTACAGCATTTTGCTTTTGACAGATTATTATTTCCTGACCTCGAAGTCCCACCTAAAGATTCCTAAGTGATTGAAGATTAAGCAAATTCACATTAAAAAAATTAATTTTAAGGTAGATCAAAGTGAGCCAGGCCCACATTTCATATTAGTGCTAGCATACCTATATTTATTTCACACTTATTTTCAATTACTGTAGTAAAACTGAGTACCTCAGCTCAGTTAACTGTTATCGCAGATGTTTCCAGATTAAGGTGTTATGAGATTGGTTCAAAGCCATAGCTCACTCCAAAGGCATGCTGGAGTAAAACCATCTGTCTTTCAAAGACCAACACCTGTTTGAGGCAGCTTTTCAAGCTTAGCATGATTGCCTAAACAAACATGCCACTCAGAAGTGCATGGTATTACAAGAACACTGTACAGGACGAACACTGCCTTGCAGGGTCATAGTGGCTGGGCAAACACAGTCCCCACACGTACTTGGGTGTGTCATAGTGTGTCTAGGAGAAGCCAGTGTCATAGGTAATGCGATCAAGTTGATGCAGTACTCAGCAGGACTGAGACGCAGTCTGATTTTATTTTGCACTGTCTAGACTGACATTTATATCAAGATAATTACTTTCCTCTACAGTTTGAAAAGAATTGAATTTTTAATAATTTCAACAAGGCTAACCTAACCATCTCTTGTCTGACCTCTTTCAGCTTTCATTCTGGAGAAATAGCTGGCCCTGAGCATAAACCCTGTTAAATCCAATTCATATTAGCTTACAAAGGATCAAACAGAGGGACTAAAGGACCAACATCTTCTGCTGTTCTAAAAGTTATAGCTTTTTTATATCTAAAGGATCCATCACCAGTAAATTAGGTCATCTGCTTTCCACCATATCAGTGTTTTGTTCATTAGGTTCAAATGCAAGATGTGTATCTCCAGTGGCCCAAGAAAATCCATGTGGCCAATTTTGTTAAATGCCTTATTTTTTCGATCTGTGCAATAGCTTTTCATTGTTGAACTAATTTCTGGATTCCGTCAAACACAGGGTGGCCTTGAGGTTCTGGAAATGTCCTTCCTGTGATTTCAGATTAAAAATTCCTTCTTGAATAAAAATACATTTAGGCTGAAGTTTCTCATATTTTCTCTTGGTCCAAAGAATGCATTTGGAAGTATCAATCAATTCCCTTTGACTGCTTGAGAGATAGAAGTAAAAATTAAAAAAAGTTCCATTCATGTTTTAAGGACATTTTCCCCAGATGTTACTGTGCTATGTTTATACTTGGGAAATTGAAAGTTACCATCTGCATATGTACATACACAGCTATGGACTTAATCTTGTTACATTGGCTCAGAATTTTATATCTAAAAGGAAGAAGTACAAATGCCAAAATTCTAAAAGCTTTGGTCTTTATACGTAACAACAGTGCAAATAAGATTTGTTAAAGGAGTCTTACGGGAACATGGTATTCCATGTTCTTTACAGTGTAGAAGTAGCTATTGCCTTCTGGTAGAGTGCCTAAGACAGATATTCTGCACCAGGAGGTGCTGGTCCTTTATGATACCAGTAAGAAAGGCACTCAGATTCCCAAAGGTATCATTCACAATGCTGTTTATTAGAGCTAGCACTACAAGAAGAGAACAGCATAGCTAACCTTATGTACTTTTAGATGCTTTTGACCCCAGGTGGTGTAGCATCAGAGGACTCTGACCCATGTGAAGAAAACCATGCAGACCTGTCTACAGCAGAGATTCCCTCCTTTCTGTCATACAAGCTATTGTATGATTTTCTTACAAGTGAACAACTCTGCTCATCATTCAACAGTCAAACAATGCATCACTACAAATGGCCAATATAAAGTCTTGCTTTGTCACTTACCTGCAGTTTTCTTTGGTGTTTCTGTATTTCAAAGGACAGAGAAATGACAGAGGAAATTCACCTTCTTTTAAGATAATGCATAATGCAGTTGAGATGAATCCTGCTAAGGAGATATCTCCTGCCCACAGCACCTAGAGAACCAGCTTATATTAAACCCCCAGTGTCTAGACAGTGAGAGATAAGCATGATAAATGTCATGCTATGTGTCAAACACTTGAATCAAAATTAAGGTAACGCTGTGGAGAAACGTGTAGGAAGTTTGATTTAATAGTGGTATTTCATGGTAGTGTTGTAATAACTGCATTAGCTTTTCCCAAAATGTTGCAGGTTTTGAGTGACTTTCAGCTACTGATTGCATTCTAACTATATCTTCATACATCCTTACAGCTTGTTTAAACTTAGGCAGTGTTGCAGGCTAAGGTGGGCTGACGACGCGGGGAATCAAGCGACGACTCAATATGAGTGATAAGCAAGTTCCACTTTATCGCCAGTCGGTGCAGCTTATATACCTTATTCCACTAATTTATGCAC
>WYDI02014701.1:0-34506 GCA_009867235.2 Psittacus erithacus
TGGCAGAGCATGAGACTCAGAAAGTCCTTGGTCAGAGTAAACATTACTGAGCAACAACTAAAAACATCAGTGTTATCAATGCTGTTTTCAGGCCGAAAGCCAAAAACACAGCACTGCACCAGCTACTAAGAAGGAGAAAAATGACTGCTACTGCTGAACCCAGGACAAGAACACACCAAGCAAGAAGCTCAGTCCTGTAATATCGTGATGTTATATACACTTCAGGTGTTATGGTGGCAATCAGAAACTGCTGAACCTGCTCTCTTGCACATTGAGGTACATGCAAAAAAACCCCAAATGGTTATTTTATGTCAGTGTTTGTGCAACTTATAAATCATAGAGGAAAAAACAACCCCAAACAAACAATTAAAAAAAAAAACCACAAAAACTCAACAAAACACATGAAGAGCTCTTCTCACACTTTCTTACATCTAGTGAAAACTACCAAAAATTAAAGTTGTCTTACTTGAGCCTGTCAGTTTACATGTAACTCTGTATATGTAAATCAAAGAAATCAACGCATGACTTCTTGGTAGCTACAGTCCTAGATCTGTTGTAACAATGTATATTAATAGTCTAATTAGAAGTGTGGTGGGTTGACCCTGGCTAGACACCAGGTGCCCCCCAAAGCTGCTCCATCACTCATGTCTTCAGCTGGATGGGGGAGAGAAATACAATGAAGGGCTCATGGGTTGAGACGACACCAGGAGAGATCACTCAGCAGCTACCATCATGGTCAAAACAGTCTCGACTAGGGAAAATTAATTAAATTTATTGTCATTCAAGTCAGAATAGGGCAATAAGAAAATAAAAACTAAACCTTAAAACACCTTCCCTCACTCTTCTTTCTAGGCTCAAGCTTGCTCTTGAATTTTTTATCTACTCCCCCCCTCACTGGCACAGGGGGACAGGGATTGGGGGTTGTGGTCAGTTCATTGCATGTTGTTTCTGCTGCTCCTTCATCCTCAGGGGAGGACTCCTCACACTCTTCCCCTGCTGCAGCGTGGGGGACCTCTCCTACAGGACACAGTCCCCTACAAACTTTTCCAGTGTGAGTCCTTCCCACTGTCCTCCCCAGGCTGCAGGTGGGTACCTACTCCACTGTGGACCTCCATGTGCTGCAGGGGCACAGCCTGCCTCACCACAGGCTGCACCACAGGCTGTAGTGGAATCTCTGCTTTAGTGCCTGGAGCACCTCCTCTACCTTCTTCACTGACCTTGGTGCTGCAGATCTGTTTCTTTCATGTATTCTCACTCCTCTCCATGGTTGTAGTTGTGCAGGTTTTCTTTTTGTCCTTAGCAACCCTGTTCTCTCAGAGGCACTACCAGGATTGGTGACAGGCTCAGCCTGGGCCAGCAGCTGATCCATTTTGGAGCCAGCTGTCATTGGTTCTATCAGACATACGAGAAGCTTCTAGTAGCTTCTCACAGAAGCCATCCCTGTGGACCCCCACCAACAAAACGTTGCCACACAACACAATACAATAAGCTTGGGTTTCTGAGGATAATATTTGTTGAGGACAGCATTTTTTTATTTCTTTTTAACCACCGAGACAGGAACTTAGAAGATTCTTTTTGTCTCTGTGTATATCAGCCTTGTGCTTTTCCTTACCCTCTATAGAAATACTTAAAAAAAAAAAAAAAGAAAAAGAAAAGACATCAGCAAGCAAATTCAACTTGGAATCACTTAACATTTCCTGACACTTCCATGCAAGGCAGTTATTCTCCACATTGTTCAGTACAGTACGCAGAGCCCTTGGCTGTTCTGCGAGTTTCTTTTACACAAGTAAAATTACTTCAGGGGGACTGAGTACATGGAACTAATTGATGTTTAACATTTAATAAATGTAACACAATTTTATGCCTGTGTAAAAATGTCAAAAGTAATTCACAGGATTTGAAGAAATTTCACTGTTTGCAGAATCAATAGCTACACATGGGAAATTATCCTAAATAAGCGCACAACATGTAATGCAAAACTCCTATGAAAACAGTAAACTTCGTGGGTGATACTAATAAAGCTACCTGGTGACAACCAAGATACAGAAAAAAGCCCCTACATTTAAAGAATACATGCACATGCCTATTCAGAAGTTAAAATTATTCTTGCTTCTCTTTGTTCTTTTCAGTAGGGAAATCACTTTGAATATTAACAGATAAGTATATAAGTAATGCAGGCATAATGTTAATCCAAGCAGAAACATGAACTTCAATCAACAAGTACGGTTATGACATGTATTGCAATGTGGAGTTAAAAGTTCATAGCACAAAATGAGATATAATTCAGATTCTGTAGTTATTTGTTAATAGCCAGTCCTATGAGCCACCTTGTAAAATAAAGCAGCACAGGCTTTGGTGCTTCTAGGGGGAATAGTCACTGGCTTAAAATTAATGATAGCTCCATGATTATTCCAATACTTGAAACTGTCTTGTGAGACTGGATTCAGAGATCTCAGCAGCTTGCAGAAATCAGACTCAGTGGGGCACAGTGAATAATAGAACATAGATATAAAACATGGATCTTTTGATCTGCTTTTACTCTCAGCCAAATTGTGTTTGCGCAAATGAAAACCTTTGATTTCGTATTTGTAAACATAAGAAATCTACATTTACATCAGTTGCTGCTAATTTCAGCTTCAATACGCAGAAGAACACAGGTAGTGAATGAGACAGGAAACCAGAGAGTTTCCTATGTCTATTCACCATGATCTTTGAGACTTCAGCAAATGAATGAGGGAAGTAATCACTCATTAAATTGTGAAAATAAAAATAAATATTGAACAGCTGCATCATTAACTGTATGCATTTTAATCTGCATGCTAAATGAGGCAAAGATCCCATGGAAATAACACTGTGTCATGTAATTAATAACTGTATTGTAATGTTTATGCACATGTACTAGAGACAGCGTGGCATGGGTGATTCTATCTTTGACTTTTTTTTTATTTAGTTTTACATTTCTTTTAAGGAGTGGACCTACACAGATATTGCAAGATATAGTACCTGAGGACATAAAGATATAAAGTTTATATTAAGCTGAGGCTAGGTTGGATAAACTGCTTACATTAAGCAACATTATCATCTAGGATGAAATAACAAGTAGTTAAAATATTAACCATTATGGTAGACTGAAGATTGCACTTTAGAAATTATTTTTCAAACTACGATTCTGAAATGGTATATATATATTTTATACAAGTATCATCATGATTATCTTATCAAATTATATCATTCATAATTACATTTTAAATAATAGCAAGTATGATGTGTTGCACATGTACAGTTTTATTTAAGAGCAGAGATTTACTATGAATTTCATAAATACTCTGAGTGATAAAATCAGGACAATTTAGACATGCAAATGACTAACATGCCTGGGACTTCAAAATATCTGACCAGTTCTAGTTTGTTACTAATATTAGCATTATAAGAAAACTTCTGTTTTGGAAAAAATCAAATTTTACAGTCTCTTGTTTTAAGCAGGACTTATCCATTCCTTCTTGTATAATTTCACCAAAACACCCCAGGGATTATTATAATGAGAAAATCTCCAATTACTAGAATGCAGTTTTGGTGAATAAATATGTATATGTCCTGAATAAGACTACCATCATCCTATTCCATGAGAGGTATCTGTGTTTCCCTGTCCTGACATGATTACTATAGAATTCATTGCTCAAAAAAAAAAAGTATTACCATGAGATTAAAATGTCTGAACAACACAGCAAAGCAAATAAGCAGCATATGGCTACAGACTTGATAAAGAATCACTATACAATTCAACACATACTTTAACTGGTACGGAAGACAAAAGCAAGGCAGGGAAGAAAGAGCAGCGGATTTGAAAAAGGGAAATGAAATAAAAGCAAAATTGAGAAAGATACATGGAAATGAATTATGCAGGAGATGGACAGGACTTTCAGACACTAGTCCAAAAAGCTCAAGATATCTATTACACAAAATTTTCTTCTTCTGCCCTTTATCCAGCTATAGTATTGTAAGCATATACAAGACTACTAGTTTTGAAAATTAATGTATTTACTTCTATGGTTTCTCCAATGGGTAAGTAATACTGAAGTGGCTGTGGAAGACTCCACAGGCCCACTGCAAGGCTCCTGGAACCATGGGTTACAGTTATTATTGCAGCTGATTTCAGAACATTTTGCAAGGAAAAAAGAAAAAAAAAAAAAAAACCAAAACAAACCAACCAACCAAAAACCAAAACAAACAAACAAACAAAACCCCAAGAAACCAACTTGAGGAAATCATGGAAATGGATTTGGGGAATATGTTATATTGAAGAAATATTTTGAATAAGATTAGGAAGTTTTGTTAGTGTTGCTTTCAACTGAAGGCAGCTTGTAGCAGGCTGTTAGCAGCTATATATAAAGTCTTGCTTAAATTAGTACCTGTGGGTTTTGTGGGACTTTGTTGTTTGAGGTTTTTGTGGGTTTGTTTTACTTTGGGATGGTTTATTTGGGTTTTTTTAAGCCTAGCATAGTCTGGAGAGAAAGTTGAAATAAGTCGCATGTCTGCCGTTTTAATATAATTATAAGTTTCAAAGAGTGCATTCACAGAAATATATGTCTTAAGCCAAAATAAGTAATGAAAATTTTGTTGGAGAGCTCTGACTACAGATCTCACCTTCCATCAGCTGAGAATTTTTGAATATATTTCAAAAAATACATGGACTGTCATGACTTGATTTTAGGCCCATAAATGATCTCAAGTGATTCATTAGCTAATACCTAGTTATGTCTGCTAATGGTTTCTGAAAGACACATTTGAACTTATATTCAGTAAATAAGATCCAATGATCATGAATCAATCAGTGTGAACAGTAATCCAGAAGCAACAGCAACAGCTTTCATATTAGCGCCTAGCAGAAAACACCAACATATCTATATCAAAACTAGAAATTCCATAAAAATCTGACCTTCAGCTCATAAAGCTACATGCAGCTGCCAATTTGTCTTGCTAGAATAGTTTAAGATTTATGTTGTAATAACATTTTTGAAAATTATTTCAAAAGCAAAAACAGACCTTCCAATCCCTACCTTTTTCTCTATACCTTTCTAACTGTCAGGACTTCAGTATTCCCTTTAATCCCTTTTAACTGAAGACAATTTCTATCTGAAAAAGCCTGAAATTCATAAAAAGACTGACAACCTTCCTCCCCTAATTTCCAGTTTTAAAAAGTCCCATGAGGGATGAAGAAATACCATCCATCTTATGCCAGTTTGACAACTTAAAAGAAATTAATTTCACAGATTCATACCTTGGCAAGAAGCAGTCACATCATCAAAGTTGCATTATCGCAACCAGTATTCAAGCTTAGCAGGCTGGTTAAGGCTCTAATATGTGGCATAACAGACAGCTTACCTTCAAGTTCCAACAGCAGTCAGTCAATATCAGGCTTTACGGATTTTCATAGAAGTCACTGAGAAAGTTTGCACCATTAGTAAGAAGCATTACTTTTCCCTGACTGAGCAGAGGAGTCTGGTTTTTGAAATCCTAATTCTGACAGTTTTTGAAAAATTGACTGTATCCAATTGACAACAATTTCCACATCTTGCAACATGTTTTGGGACAGTGAAAAAAAATCTTCTTCCATAGCCGTCATTGATGTGAAATAAGAGAGAAGTTTTCATCAAAGTAGTGCCAGCTGGCAAATAACACACACTTGTAGCACTGTGAGCTAAAGTCGTTAGCTGTTTATTCTAAATGTTCTTCCAAGAATAAAGGCAAAGGCACTTAAATACAGAAGAGATGGTAAAATACAAAATGGAAGAAGTAGCAAAACACCAACCCCATGTGAAAAGCTTTATATCTGAAAGTAAAATAGCCTTCAATATTTGGCATAAAAATGCTATGCTGGCATTTAAATTGGCATAAAGTTCAGAGTTACTCATTTTTACACTTCAAGAGTATTATTTGTTTTCACAACAAATAGAGGGGTATGGTGTTATAATCTGCTTTTCTAAGAAAGAAATAACACAAGAATGTGAAGCTGTTTTTCAAAGTGCAGGTTGCAGTTTGAAACACTCCATTGTACAAAAGAAAATGAGAATGAACCCATAATCCATTTTATACAAGCTTATAACAAAAAGCCTTTCATTAAAGGCCACAGCCTAGCTTCCTTCCGTCATGTATTGCTACAGGCTAAAGTTTTTAACGATTGAGTGTGGGAGCTGTTTGTTTTGGTTTTAAGAAAATTTTTTTGACTACAGATTAAAACCAGAAATCCAAATCATTACTGCCAAGGATAAAATCCATTTTTTGTGTAAAAGCGTGAACTGAAACCTCTCAAGTGAAACCCATCTATAACTGGAAACACTGGGACATAACATTTTAAAGTTCTTATGATGTGGTCTTTGCAGAAAAATATATCTATCGATGACAGCAAATAAAAAAACTTCTGAAACATCACTGACAGCAAACTTCCTTGCAAAATGTTTTGTCTCAAATAACAGGACCTTTAAGCATCATCACCACTTGAAAAAAATATTTCAAGGCACACTGATACCGCTGCTCCTTTCCCAGTAAGTTTCCAATACATCGCACAAAGCAGTAGGGGAAAAAAATGGAATCTAAAAACATCACTATGGAACTTGTTAACCACAGGGATTGCAGCAATGTTTATTGACTCGATGAAACAGTCAATATCTTCTGAAACCTCTCTTATGCATCAAGATAGCTTTATGGGTTTTTTTTTTCAAATACTCTGAAGCAGCAAGTGTGGGTTATTTGTCTTGAGCAACTAATTATATAGCCAAATGAATTTTCCAAAGTAAAACTTAGATGTAACAGGGGAAGCACTGCATTTTTAAGGTTCAGGTGAATTATAGAAAAATAATAATAAAACAAAAAAATCACAGGAACTACAAGCAGCAAAACTGAGAATCTTGTCACATTTAAGAGAGTAAATCTTCCAACAGTTTTTTGCAGTAACTCTCACGATCACAAAAAAATGTTTCTATTGCTCATGTTCTAGTCTTCTGTAGCTGAAATTATTGCTATTTTATACTAGTAGTCAGTGGTTTATGTAGGTGAAAAACAAATACAAAATGTTTAGTAGAACTTGTAAACAGATTGAGAACTTAAGATGTTCAACCCTGACTATGTAAGGTGGAACCTGCATAGATCAGCAGTGTGGATTTCATAAAAATCTTGAAGCTAACCTACTCAAAGAAATTACTGTAGAGATCTAAACCATAAGTCATCACTAACAATCTTTTCCCATCATTCAAATCAAGACAAGAAAAACATTGTTAATTAAAGTTAACAATGTCACATTACCTGGGAGGCCACAGAAAGTTTTAGGTCTTTTGGGATGCAATTATGTTTTGCAAATAAACGATTAGGATTATTTCAAAGAAAACATATGTAGGTTGTATTTTCTACACGATTTTACAGAATTTTGAGGCTAATTAAGCTGCTGCTGATGGGCAAAAAAAAATGTTTCTAATGTTTTGAAATGCATAACCCACAGGCATAAAAACACTTTGTGTGTTAGATTTTTTGTTGGGTTGGGTTTTGGTTTGGGTTGTTGTGGGGTTTCTAGTGCATTAAATCAGACAATGTATTTTTTTGTACAAGGTGACATTTGTCAAATTAAAAGCAAACTTTCAAGTCTCTTGGTAACAAAAGAATTGTTAATCATTTCATGCCTAGTCCTGCTGGGCATGGACCTTCCACAATAACTTTAAAAATCAAAGAAGAAAAATTTGTGGATGTTGCTACGGACAACAGTCTAATGTCTGCAGTTCCAGTGAACAAAAACCCAGAAGTATAAACAGAAACAATGTTTAGCAGAAAATAATTAATGGTTTTGACCTCTTAATTTTTTATATTTTTTTTCCAATAGAACAGATGCAGATTTTATGTTGTTTTCCTCAACAACAACCTCAACATATGAATGCATTTCTACACCTGAATTGCCATTACAGGTGTGATAATGGAAAACAGGTAATTTGTGCAGATTATAGCACTATCACTGCAGGTCATTCACTGCACCAGCCAGGCACTTGCTCGCGCTTGCTAAGCCTGAACTCTTTACTACTTTCCCTTCTTTACTTTTCTTCATTTTTACTATTGAAAAAAGTTTCAGTGTGTTTGTTTTTTTTTTTTTATTAAGAAGAATCATCACAATTTATGACCTCAATGAATCTGTGTTTTTTCAACTAAAAATGATTTATGGTGAAAGTAGCTAATCATTGTACATCTTTTGCATGTCCATAGCACATCACTTGCACTCATCTGTAACAGTACATAACAGAAACTGGAGGGAAGGGGAAGAGGAAGGCATTACAAGCTCAACTGAAAAAACTAACCTAATGTATTAAAGTAATTCATAAACACATACTAGACCATCAGAAGCCAATAATTCAAAGGTTTATTTGGTTCATTCATTGTTACATTAAAAGTTTTTTGCTTATGGAAGATGTTCAGAAGATATTTTTTCCTCTGTTATTCCTTGTTTGTGTATAGTATGAGACTAACTACTTTTAAAGTTTTAAAAAACACTGGCAAGTATTCATACATCCAGAATGCATAAAACTAACCAGAAAGCAATGCCATAAATATACAGGTTTATAGACAATTGGTAGGAATAAAATATGTTTCCTATTCTAAACTATGTTTATTAGACAAATTAAAACACAATGTGATACCCAGTGTTTAAAAGCAGGAACCTGCATTTACAGATATCAGAATTAATTTTGCAATTGAAAGGCTATTTCAACACATTTGCCTAGAAAATCAGAGGTGCATAAATAATTAGATGCATTTATACAGCTAGAATTAAAAAAAAAAAAAAAAAAAAGTAGAAAATATCCCCAGTCAGTTTTCAGTCAGTGAGAACTGCCATATCATCCTACATTTTAGCTAAGAGGAACTGAACAGATTTATTCCTGTGGAACTTTGATGTTACTGATAGCAAGTTCATTTGGTTTGAAAGTAAATTTGACATCATTAGTTATTATTAAATGACTCACTGAAAGAGGTTAAAGTTTCTGATTTTACTTATTAAGTTCTTTTATTTACTAAGTTCTGCAGGAAATTGAAGTCTAATAATAATAATAATAAAATCCTAAAAATTACAAGTGTCTTAGGAAGGTATTAATAAGAGTACAGGAAATACTGTCAGAAAAAGCCTTGAAAACCATGTCAATTCAGCTGAAATGGAAGTGTCAGCTTTTGAGGTCAATTTATTATATCAAATTTTAAAAGTCAGTGTTATGTAAAGTAACTGTGGCTTTTTTTTTTTGTATTCAAGCAGTGAATAAAGTCAATTTTAAAAGTCTATTTTAAAATCCATATTTGAACATCATTTGACCTTGAAGTAACATGGCCTTAGGGTTCTAGCCTGAGTCACTCAATCCATTGTTCCTAAATCTATATAGTACTTTGACTAAGTCTTGTAACTCTTTGAATGCCAGGGTATCAGAACAGCAGCCTTGCAGTAGGACAGAAACAGAGGTTTAGAAAGTAAAATAAAGAATAGCAAGAGGGAAAAATAATTCAAGTAGTAAAAAATGAGCAAAATTGAGATTTCTGCTTGCCTACTCAGCCTTTTTTTGGTTTCTGAATGCCTTATGGGTCAGGCTTCATTTATGCTCATTTTTTGCCTTTTTTCTTTTATGTTCCTTTTTTTATTTGAAGGTAACAGCTAATAAAACAATATAGCTACTCCTATTACTTTCTCTCCCCCCATTTCAAAGGCTGGATTTCTGTCACCCAGAACACTTGTTTCTTTAACCAATTTTTATAGCTACAGAAGTTACCAAATTTAGACAGATTAGATGTCTTTAAAAGTTATCCAAAAGTACTGATATCTCCATATTCATGCCTTGTTTCTTTTGCTTCAGTTTTTAACATTTACTACATACTTGTAGAAATTTCAACTGCTAACCACAGAACTATCACCAAAACATGAAATCGTATAATTGACTACTTAGATGATATAGAAATAAAAGTAATTTTTAACTGACTGTTAAAAAAAGAAAAATGTACTGAGCCAGCAGAAAGAGTGCTTGCTCTTATGTGAAAAGTAAATAAAGAGCAACGGTTCCAGAGTACACAAGATTTTTCCAGTGACTGAGCACATGTTCCAGCAACATAATAATATAACTGTACTTAATGGTGATACCAGTCTGTAAATAGCTGTTGACTATAAGTGAAGAAATATTAAAAAAAGGGTATCATTTCAAATCCAGTTGATCGTACTTGTAGAATTTATGTTGCAGCAAATGTGCTGACCTTTTTAAAAGGGTATTGCAAGAGAAACACTGACAAAAACAATAGTTCATATTACTGAAAATATGATTAGATTCTTTGGGGAAATGATAGATGTACAAATACATTTCATTCAGCCAAATAAACGCATTTAGTTTGCAGTTTGTTTTTCCTTATCATTCACAACTAAAGACACTTCATAGCTTAAAGAGAAGTGACTATTGTGCAGTTTTATGCAGAGATAAAATGTAGATCTCAGTTATTAACATGTTCAAAGCTTTTGTTTGTGTGTTGTTTGTTTTAAATAAAAGAAAATATTTCTGTTTTGCTAGTCAACACCTGCAGTAAAAAAAAAGAAAAAAAGAAAAATATTAAAAACCCAAACAAGAAACAGCTTCTCTATGGGTGTAAAATTAGCTTCCACTGAACTACTGAAATTTGAAATATGAACCTGTTGTGCATTTTTACAATTTTTCGTACAATTTAGACACATATAAACAAAAAGCACACTCAATTTGTACAACGAAGCAAGTCCTAAAATATGTCTAAACATATTTGCAAACCCTTAAGCATGAGTACTCAAAGAGACAAAACTGTTTTGCTCATTTAAAGCCTTTGTTCCAGATTTACTAAGCATCAGTAAAGAGAATCATAACATTGTACTTGCTAATCTAGTGAAGAGAGCCCAATACAGCTCCAGAAATGCCACCCATTTCAGCACAGGTAAACAAACCATGCAAAAGACTGACTCTCATCTGACCTCCCTCTATTCCATGATGCTCTGGAAGTGGCCAACCAGCAACCATGTGCTTCCATACACAAAATAACAACCAGTAAGAAGCAGTGGAGCCATGCAGGATTTCTAGCCCTGTTTGGAAGAAAAAGTGTTTGGAAAGCAATTGGCTTAGTCTTACTCTCCTGTATATTCAAGGAAGCCTAGACACTCACTGAAGGCTGTCTCCATTCTCTGTGGGAGGATTCTCAGAATCCGCCAGCCCTGTGAGCCACATTAGATGGCTCTGGCAGCACTGACAGGTGTTATTGCAGATGGACATCAGAGAAGGGAACAAACACTACTTACTGACACCGTAAGTTAACTGGAAATTTCTAGTTCCTTAGTTATGAATATATAGTTCACAGTTGTGAAATATTGGAAGTTACAGAATTTGGCAAGGTGTGGCTTCCTAATTTTGCAGTAATGTTTTCCATTTCAAGGTTTTTGACTTGTTTTACACTCAGTTTACAGAAGATAACATTCAGTGTAAGGAAGGCAAAAAAAAAAAATCCTAAAGGAACATTTACTATCAAAGATGGAAGAAAATCTACTTCATTGATGTAACCTGCATATAGTCACAAGATTATAATTTAAAGTCGTAATGTGAAACAGGCAAGGCATAAACATTTTTAAGTCAATAGTATGAGAAACTGCCTAAATGGGAACTTTTCATTTCTGTCCTTGCTCTGTAAGTAGTACTTTATTTCTCAGTGCATCTGTATCCACAAAGATACTTTGCTGTTTCCTTTGACCCAAAACCACCTTCCAATATTCAGAAATTAAAATGAAATACAGAGTTCCCATATGCCTCATTTCTTGATTACCTTTTTAAATAAAACCTTTGAACTAAATATTTCAAGTTAAATGTTATCCTTTTCTTCAGAGAAAAGGAAAAAATGCAACTATAATTCTCTGCTTTTCAGAACAGCTAGTGCGTACACAATAGAGATTCCTGTATGCAGCAGACAGTACCATGAACACAAATCACTCAGGTTTTTTACTTTACGGAGAGTGAATTATAACCTTCATTTTGGAAAACATTATGGTCTGAGACTACAACTTAAGCTTAGTAATTAAGTAATATCAAGCTATCTAAATAGTATTTTGCAACAAGAACACATCTGAGCTTTACAGATGTGCTGCAGGGCTTGAAAAAAATCTCCAAGTAATTAATATTACTTTGGATTCTGAAGTTTCTTCAAATACAATTTTGGCATACAGGACATTAAAAGTTCCACTGACTTTCTGTAAAATTAAATTCCTAAGTATCCAAATGTCTGACTTTCACTTTTCCAAAACCTGTAGATAAAGGCCCATTACAGGGGTGGGCTAAATTATAGGTCGCCTCTTTCCTTTTTTAAAAGGCAAATAATTTATGGTATGTTCTCAAAGAACCTTCAATGGAGAAAAGTTTTCTTTACCACAGTTATGATCACCATAAAGACTATATTTATAAAACCCAAGCATTATTAAACAACATTTGCCATGTTTTGCAGCAATGATGAGGACATCATAAGCGCCACTATAAATGAGAGTCAGCTTAAGCTACTGTTAAAGTTCATGTTCTATTTGTTTCTTTCCGGACATATTCTCTGACTTGCTGTGGGAGCTTCTCATTCAGCCAATATTCTTACTTAAAATATAAACTTTAACAAGGAAAGACAGAGAAGAACACTCATTTATCTGCCTTTCCTTCCCCCCAGAAAAGATGGGTGGTTGTGTCCATTAAAGAACAAATATTCCTCCGAGATCCTGGCTTGATTGCATGTTTAACATTGGCATCACCTGTTAGCACTTGCTAACACTCATTACTAGAGCAAAGCAAAACACCCCCAAAAAGCAAACAACCCCAAAGCCAAACAACAGAAGAGGGAATGTCAACATATTCAGGTGTGTAAACTTGTTTGTTTAAATCTGTTTCTCTATACTGCTAAATGTCTTGTTTTCCCTCAGTGGGAATTTAGCAAAACGTAGGTTCATGTGTCAAAATATCCCACAAGATTCTATTATAATATTAGCACCAGAATAAAAATGAATTTTCTCTGAGGAGGAAAATTTTGACATAGCCATGATACTTCAGATGCTTAAGAGATAATGAGAAATGTAAAATTAAGTTAGATTGCTATCAAATGTTAAAGAAAATATTTGATATTAACCCAAGAACAATGGTTTTAAGAAAGTTGAGTGTAAGTAATATATTTAGTCAAACCAAAATTGTTTATTGCAGAAACAATACATTATAGAGCAAGGCTGTGGCTACAAAGCATATAAATTAGCTCAAGAGCTATTTGGATGTATTTCTGGAGGGAATGATTGAAGGAATAGTAAGAAAACTGAAACATTGATTGAGATCAGCAACAACAACAACAAAAAGAAGCGTGCTGTGTAGATAATATTTTCATGTTCTTAAAATTTCTGATATTCTTATCTTGGCGCAGCAGGACTATGTTGTACTTAATTGAATTCTGAAGACTTACCAAAAAGGTGCATGCAAAAAATGTGCATGGAATTTCTGTTAAACTAGTGAAGCAACATAAAAACAATTCAGTTGCATGGAACCTTCAAGAATCACCTAGTCCAAACACTAGCTGAAAAATCTTTCCTCTCTTCACTTACTACTTTTCATGACAGTATATTTGTGTTCTGGGTTCAGCAGTAGCAGTCATTTTTCTCCTCAGTAGCTGGTGCAGTGCTGTGTTTCTGACGTTCAGTCTGGGAACAGTGCTGATAACACTGGTGCTTTTAGCTACTGCTTAGAATGTTTAGTCCGACAAAGGACTTTCTGAGCCTCATGCTCTGTCAGGGAGGAGCAGAAGCCGGGAGGAAGCAGAGACAGGACACCTGACCCAAACTAGCCAAAGAGGTATTCCATACCACAGCACGTCATGCCCAGAATGTAAATTGGGAGTTACCCCAGAAAGGCTAGCTCTCTGCTCAGTCAGCGGGTCTATTATGAAGCCCTCAGTCAGGAGGAAGAAGCAAATCCACAGTGAAAAAACACAGCACAGACTTTTATGAGGAAGATGCATAACTTAATGAGAACCAGCTACTGCACTAAAATAGGGGAACACAACTGCCATTTCAGCAGGAAATCCTGTATTGTCTGCAATTGAAAATGAATGAAAAGCTTGCTTCACAATATTTTTCCACAAAGAAGGTCTGTAATATGCATCTTGGTAAAAAATGCAGGAGGAAGAGGAGGAGACAGTGTCTTCAAATCTTAACCACAAGAAGATTAAAAAAAACAGCTTGTTTTAACCTTTCAGATAAGGATTGTTAGAAAATTTGCCATGGGGAAAAACATGTCCAAAGGCAAGGCATCAAAATATCATCTTTAATCATATACTGAAAGAAAAAGAACCTCAGAATCTCAGAAAGTGGTAAAAAAGTACACAGATGTTTTATTTATGGTGGGCATACACCTGAGGTTCAAACACTACTTTTACTACCAGAATGGAAAATTCAGTTATAACCACTAATAACAGTTACACATGAGAAAAGTCATACTAAATGAGAGGTCCAGAGTTTTTGCTTTGCACCATGGAAAATGAAGAGTAATAGCTTCTTACTGAGATTCTAATTCACGGATTCCTTTGGGCCCAGTGGCCTCCAGACCAGTATTGAACAAGATCTATCGCAGCTATTATGATGCATACTAGACAAAGTTTTTTTAATCTTCTTAATAAAAAGCCAAGATATAGTTGTTGTATATACAGCTCTGCATCAGTTGTTGTGTTCTCATCTGGGATCAAACTTCTATAAGTAAATGGAATTAAATATTAACTATTTTTGCCAAGAAAAATTGCTTTTGTTCAGATTAAAAAGACAGCAGTGTGGGTTTATTCATGCTCCATCTGTTATTCTATTTTCTCCAATGGCAGCTTCAAAGCACTTTAGAATTATTGACTGTTTGCAAAGGAATGGCAGCACAATAGTCCTCCCTCAGAGAGAAAAAAAAATTAAATCTGAAGAGTTCAAAAGTGAAAGAAATCCTCAGTCGCTCAGTTCACTGTTTAATCCACTATTTAATTGTATATGTATTTATTTCTATTGATTTTTTTTTTAAAGGCTGATGAAGAGAAAATAACTCACAGCCTTCGTAACACAGGAACAATTACAGCAGGAGCTCACATCCTTTACCAAATGAACAATGCTATTCATAAATGATGAAAATTTCAAAGGCTTGTTTCCTGCTGCTAATTTTGCTAGTGAGCTGAATTAGCAGGGCACTGCTGGGAACAACAGGAGATCTTTATGATGCTTTTTCAGAAAGGGAAAGACCTGAGAACTGGTGTTAATCATTAAAAAGCAGTTACCGTAGGTGTCAAAAAAAAAAAAAAAAATCCAAAATGAGATTCTCTTTCCCTTCCAGCCTTCCCTCCCTACCCTCTTAACAATTTAGCTGTAGGTAACTAAAAACAGTGGGTGATTTAAAGCACAGTCTTGCATATTGATTAAATTTTCCCTTTAAAATTACATTGTGCAATTCTTGAGCAAAACAAGACAAGCAGATTTTTGTTCCCCTCACATTCTTTGTCTTCACCCTGGCTTTTAAGCCATCTCAGTCCTCTCTCTTTTGATTTCTTGAATCTGCTTGATTATACACATTAACAAACAAATCTGCAGATATCAGTCTACCGGAGGAAAATGGTTAATCTTGCTTGACGTTTTACACAAGTCCTCATCCAGAAGCTGTTAAGGAGCTTAGTTCAGAACTATATTTCACAGCTTTTCTGGAATGTTTCGAGGTGACATCATTTCCAACCTGGCACTATCACAGTTTTCCTTCACATCCAGGTTTTAATTCAGATTTGTTGTAGAATTGATCTTTTTTTTTTTTTTTTGACATAATATTTTAGAATTGTATAATGCTTCCAAGATTGTTTTACTGTTGCTGAACAGTAAAGATGGCTAAAGACTTTCCTGTCTTGGTCACTTGCACCTGCCCTCACAGCTGTGCTGATACAACTAATGTGTAAGAATGCGCTATAAACCAAGTCACCAGAAGTAATCATGCAATGGAGAAAACGCTTTTCGAAAACATTGCCATAAAATATCTTTGATGAGCTGTGAAAAAGTGGTGTTCCATAAGCAGACTAACAGGAAAAACAATACTTCTTAATGATGGTTTTAAACTGAAAAACTCCTAAGATATCACAGTCTCTGTACACTGGGGAGGTCATCTACACATATTCACATGCTCACAGAATTAAAAAACAGTAAACAAAATACCCACAACTTCTATATAATTAAAGTACTATTTATACCATACATGGGTTAGGATTTTAGGGAGAATGCAGAAAGACCAGGTTGGCTTGGGATTGTTTGTTGGATTTGCTTCTAGTGTTGTCTGTTTGGCTCTTTTTAACCCAAAAGCCAACGACAGAGATACACAACCAAACCAAACAAATAAAAAAAAAAAAGAAAACACCACCACCAACCAGCCTTGTGAGGAAAGTATTAAAACAAAACCACTTATAGTCACTACTTAGGGTAGACTAAGGCTCCTGTCACTAGACAGTTACATCTGCCAAAGACAGCTGAGATACCGGATGTCACAGTGAAGATCAAGAGGAAACTGTGCTGGGACCTGACCAGCTCTGGTTTAATGTCAAACTCGCATGCAGAACTGAAGAGGAGAGGGTTTGGTTGTTAAGCCAAACTGAAACACCCTGTCATGACATCATCTCAGACATCCCCTGAGATAGTTTCAGTTCTGTACTAAAGGGAGTACTACAATACAAGGCCTCTTTCTCTCTCAGTGTGGGGGGAAGAAAGCAGCAAAATAAAAATCAGTGTCTCTTTCAATCATGAACAATCATGTGGCATATGTCATGTACTGATTTATTCATGCCAGCCAAGTATCCTGGATTTAGGAGCAGGTAGTCTGATAGTAGAATTCGAGATTACTTCAGTAGCAAACATGTTTTTAGGCTTGCAGCCATGAAAAATCTGACTAGTTTTCCTTCACTCCCAGTTTTGGTAGTGATGTCTGTACCCTTCAGGCTATTTTCAGTGTTTTAGGGACTAACAAATCTGACTGCTGACCCACTCCTATATTCTAATTAGTTCTGACAGAGAAAATCATGACACAATCATATAACTTCATAACTTTTTAGATAAAAAAATATAATAATAAATAATAATAAAAACCCAGCTTGAAACTCTAATCTACACAACACATTGCCACAAATAGCTGCTGATTCCTGATTGCCAGAAGGTAGCTGTGGCATTTTAATGTACCATGATAAAGGAAGTCTAGAACCCCTCAAGAAAGAGTGGGAAGTAACACACCAAGTGTCTTAATAGCCCTTTTTAAGAGCCAGACAGTAAAAAAGAAAATGTATTTGTGTTGAAATCTCACTTTTTCAGGATGTATTTTCAGTTTAACCAGTAAGACGGCCTTAAGTAGTAATGTTGAGTCATCATCTGGAGGCTAGTTTTATTGTCACAGATTACTGCAACAGAGAAAAGCACCTTTGCCAGACCACTCCACCGTACACCTTCTGCTCAGTAAATACATTTAACCTTCATCTTATGTACATACTGCATCAAATGCCTGAATGCCTTGTCCGAGGCCAAAGATGGTGTGTGCAATTAGCATTACCCACAAAATAAAAAGGTGGCCCTTGTTTCAGAAAGATTTCAATCACGTAACTATTTTCCCCCACATGGCCCATAGGTTAAGCAAAGCTAAAACACACATGAAAAAAACCTTTCACCCAGCTGTACGATTTACATAGAATCATAGAATGGTTAGGCTTGGAAAGGACCTTAAGATCATCTAGTTCCAACCCTCCAAACTTCAATTCTTTGGCTGTTACTGCTTAACTCTGTTGTCAAGTTACTATATATGCACAACAGTTTTGAAGGTCAAACCAGAATATAACTAAGCAGCTAACATTTCTCTAAGTTTCTTGCCCTCTGCACTTGCTCTCTGTAGGGCAAGATAACCCATACTCACAAGAGGAAGGGAGCTGCAGTGGGATACTTGCAGACTGATGTTCAGCAGTCTCTGCCAAATAAAAAAATAAATAGCATCTCTGCGGCAAGGTCTTCCAAGATCATCAAGTTAATCAAGCAATCAGTGCCACAGGACATCACACTCCTGCTCTTTCTTCACTCCCAGCTGCACAGTTTTGCTTCCTCCCTGGAGAGCAGTGTGACACTTACTGCTCAAATGACTCAGGTCACTTATGTCAGAGCGGCACACTTTATTTTTCTCTTTCATTCCCAGGTTAGCACGCTTAATCAGCTCACAAAGCTCCAGTGAACGCCAGGCCTGATGCTGGGTAAACTGTGAGAGCACCCAGCCAAAGCAGAAAGCAATCCCACATATCAGCACAAGCTTAACTCATCCTCAGGGACTGCAATCTGAAAGAGCACAGCTGTGGACATAGATTATTTTGTTTTCACAACAAGAAAAATAAAATAAGTAGAGGTTATACACCTACAGGAGATCATTACAGCAGTATAAATCATCTCACTTTGGAGCTTATAGTAGACAAGGAAAATCAGTTGTCCAGAGAAATACTAATTTCTTCAAAATACTGTGAAAATTTACCTTTATACCACAGAGATGTTTGCAGACCTTCTTCCCATGTTAAACAAATTGAACAGAAGTAGTCTAAAATCCATAGAAGTGTGTGGTTTATCAGAGATGGAATTACAAAGCTGGCCTGCTGACTCTACAGCCTCATCAGCAAAAGAATTATACCTCTAAAGTCCCTAAATTGAGGTCAGCCTATCAGAAGCTATTGTGATTATTCCTGGTTACTGACAAAACACAGTTTCTACAGAAAGAGGACAGGGTGGTATGAAATGAGTATATCCATATTATTCAGCATGCGTCATATACTTTCATTTTTATGTCAGGCAGCTTGTGCGATGTTTGGAGACATATCCACGTTCAAGATTTTTGTCTAGCTTACAAGGTGTTTGAATATATTTTTCATGAAGCCTGGGTTCTGAAAACCTACCCTATCACTGCTTCTTTTTGCTACAGCTCAATTGCAGGTTGATTTTCATTCAAGAAAGTGCATTCTTTATTCCTAGACACTCGTGACTTCTCTAGGCACTGCCATTCTGTTGAAAAAATAATTAAGGAACAAGGACATTATAGGCTCTGCACTGACTTCAGACACACTTAACTAAATTATTTGGGTCTTCAACTGACTCTATTAGGGCCAACATATTGCACAGAGAACCTATCAGCAAACCACTCATCAAACTATCGATTGACACTTGGCACTTAATTGACATTTTTTTCTGACTTTGATACAATGAAGGCTGAAAACATATTTTAAAGGATTTTGAAACTATGCAGTAAGTTATTCCAGGGAAAAAGAAATCCTTACATGCACCAGATATGCTAACCCATATAAAAGAAGGAAAAATTACATCACCTTTGCCACTCTTCTCTTACACTACCTCATTGAGGTGTGGACCTTGAATACAGGAAAAGGACTTCTTAAGGTCGTCTTCATGTTCACGAGGCCCCAGAAAGGTCTGGATACTTAAGATGAAAGCTTATATTTCATCTCAGCTATTTCTTATTTAATGTTAACAAAGTCTTGCTTTGGTATTTCAAAAGATTACTTCCTTTAAGCATATCTCCTTGTTTCTGCCTTTATTTTCACAAGCATGTCCTTATATACATTTCATAAAACATAAAACAGAAGGGATATCGCCCGATTAGATCAATATTATTCCAGCCAGTCTCCCATAGTAAAATGGCAGTGGTGATATTTTTACACTCGACTTTAAATATTTACAATTTTTGTTCTTGTAATATCATTTGTCAGTGCTTGCAGAATATAATTAATTTTACATAGCCTTATATAAACAAATTTTTATATAGACAAATTTGCACTGAAGGGAACAAGTTAAAATTCTGAAATATTTTGATAAGAATAAGTGTTTCACTGAAAGTTTGTGTACCATGCTTATCTACCATAGCGAGCATTACTATGCATTGTAAGCTATAACAAAACCCCAAAACTTTTCCACTAATCTTTATTCTTAAACAGGTCACATGGCAAGCCCAAGTTATCTGGGGCTTGGGCTACAGTATTAAAGCTTCACAACTTCAGTTATATGCATCATAAATAGGCAAACCTACTACTGGATTGGCAATACAGAAAGTTCCCATTTCCAAAACAGTAATAATTTTGTGAATAGAAAAAACAGAAATAATTATCTCATACAGGATATCTGAATATTCCTATCATGTACTCTACTTCCCAAAGCTTCCTAGACATTGAGCAACTGTTAATCCCAAGGCAAAACTTTGATCACAGTTTGGTGGTTTCATACCAATCATGAAAGAAATGCTGATTATTTCCCACTGGTTCTTGCATTTATTACCAATTCTTTAAGCTTCCATTATATGCCAGAGGGGCTTTTACCTTGCAGAACCAAGCCACAACAGAACCTCAGCTCCTATAAACATGACTAATTCTTGAGTATAGGTCTGGGTAAAAGACTTCAGTCTTAGCAAGCAGAAGGCGCTTGGAAATGCGGTAGACATGCAAGTCTTGACTTTTAATGCAAATTTTGTATGTAGGCTCTGCAGAGTTTAATCTCCTGTTGAGCTTGTGAGATTCAGAGCACTGAAGCCTAGACTTCTGCAAAGTAGAAGCCAAAGGTTTAATTTGCGCTTTCTACTGAACACCTAAATGGAATTCAGATTGACTGAGAGGCTCAGCTGGATTGAATTCAATATTATATTTTGCAGCTACACCAGGTAAACCAGGAACTATGGTGGGTCTATTTATAAAGATCATAGTTGTACAAAATAGATTGGTTAATACATATAATGAAATATACAGCATACTGTATGTTGGAAAGAGTGGGTACAAAAGACTCAAAAGCTGTGTTAGTATCTTCCCTTTACTATCAGAGAATGCGTGTTTGTGCAAATAGTGACAGACCGGAAATTCTGACTGAATACAGTCATGGGTGCAGCATGTTCACTTGCATCATTTGCAGACCAAGTGAAGTAGCATCTGCCCTTTAGAAAGCACCTACTTTTCTGTATATTTAACACTGAGAATGGACACAAGGGTTATCCCCCATCTACTGCTTCACTTTGAAAAGTCTGTCAACCTTTCTTATTGTTTTCTCCTGCATCTGGAAAACTAGAATAATGGCCTCTAGATAAGATTAAATGTGGCCATACTGCATACAAGATATTAAGAAGGTACATACTACTGTAAAATTTTAGTTACACAGTTGTTATTTATGAAGCAATATATTTGAGCCTTTGATTACATAAATGATATTATTGCCACCTGCTCTTCCAAATAAAAATCTACAAATACTGAAGAAAAACAGTAGATCTATTTAAAGATACAGTATCGGTATATTTGAGTGTCATGCTGTTCTTCTGTACCTCTATCTTTATATTACAGACTCATATTGATTCTTTAGACTAAGTTTCTTTGTATTAAGGCTATTATACAAAAAAAATCAAGCTACTTTCTAGATCCCTCTCCAATCAGAATCCCAGGAAAATATAATGAAAAGCAAAAACACACCCTAAAAAGGAGCAATAGGAGCAAATTTTCTAAGCGTACAGGAGATACACTGGCCAACTATATGGTAGTTAACCAGAAAGAAGCAGGGGAAAAATCATGAAGTATATTCTGTATGCTTATTTCTCTGTGCTTCACTCAGAGACACCTGTGAAACATTATCTTTAGGCCTCCATACCAAGATGAACTTTTTGTTATTAAATACAGTTTAATCCAAATAATGTAAAGCTTTAAAGCACAATATCATGTATTTTCTATTAGGCTGTCCATATGAAATGAATAATTTGTTGGTTTTGATGTATTTGTTAACCATACGTAAAAAAGTGGGCATGGACTAGGAAATTATATCATAAAAGTACCCATTCTCACCAATAAACTGCTAAGAAAAAGCTGGTTTACAAACTAAGAAGATCACGATGCCAACGCACAATTTAAAGCTAATGGTTTTATAGGCCAAAGGCACTAGCAGGGCATCCTTATCCTGCAGTGTGAATAGGATTATCCCTCCAAACATTCCCCTACCATAGAATTAAGCTGTCAAATTTACTTTGCTGCTGCATGGACATACGCACAAAATGAATGCAAGTTCAGGCCAAGTGTAACGCAGCTCTACTCTTACACATTGCTTATAAGGCAAGAAAAACAGAAGGAGGAGAAATAAGTCAAGAACTGAATTGCTGCTGCTGCTTCTAAGCATATTTTAGGACATTAGCGTTATTAGTCTTAGACAGAATTACTGGATCATGCAGAAAAGACAGTGTCAGCCATTTAAATTAAACGCCAAAAAATATACATATTATACCTTAAGCTTTTAAAGTATCCTTGTTTCAAAATCCTTCTAATTTTACTCTCTGAATTACTGTCACACAGGCATGTTTGCTTCTTCACTTAATTACAGAAAACTATTAATGTTAGTCTAAAAATACATCAAATTACAACTGGAAGAAGTTGAATATTTATAAATTCTGTTACAATTTCACAAAAACAGTCACAAAGGAGGTTATATATTTTCTCTACATGCACAGTAGTTACACATACGCACATCAGCAGCCCAAAGGGATTCCCCACTCCCACCTGCAGTCTATCACTTTTTTCCTGATGGAATGAAAAGAAAAAGTGTTATGACTTTGTTAAGCAGAGTACAATGCTGAAACAGAGGAAGACTCATTCTCATATAATAATGCCTGTAAAATCACAAGCAGCACGGAGATTCATCAAGCATGAGTTATTTACTCTCTTTTCCAATAAGTGTAAGGCACCAAAACAAACCATCGGAAAACAGTACCAGGAACACTAAAACAGTTCAAGCAATACATAATTAATCTGAGGAGGTATTTGTCTTTTCCATGCCAAAAGGCCAGTCTCTCTTAAATCCTATGTAAACGTGTTAGGGACAGAGAGAGCAGCTGAAGTTATTGAAAACACTGAAATCTGTTTATCTGCCACCCTGAGCAGTGAGTAGCTGGAGACTAGAAGGATACTAGGAAGAAAGCATCCTGTACACTTTGCCTTATTCCTGTTTTCCTTTGCATAGTTGATTTCCCTAGTCTCTAGGCAATTGGAAGAGAATGAAAGCTAACCTAAATTATTTTTGTGTTCCTTTTGATGTGAAAAACCAAAACAAACTGCATTACGTATCAAGGAAAGTGTTATTTCCAAATAAAAGACGTGAAGTGGACTCAAGTAACTTCCCACTATGTGAAGCAAACACCTGTCAGTATATCAAGTTATAATATCAGAATATATTAGACTAGTCAAACTACATTCAAAGTTGGAGGAAGAAAAAGAATAAAATTGAGAGGGATAAATTTTGTGTAAATTCATATTAGCTTGAAGATTTCTGCTTCACTTTTAATGTCTTGGTCCAACAACTTCCATTTTCAGTCAATTACAAACATAAACAAGCAAGACTAAAGAAAAGCAATAGATTTGTAGACTACAAAAAACTAATAAAAACCAGAATTTTGAATAAAGTAAATTATAACCATGTGTGATATTCATTCTATCAGCCACACTGAAGTAATAGGGTAACTTTTTCTACACACACACCCTTTTTATTTATTAATGATTATAATTTGGGTATTTATTTTCACCATTTTCAGATTCATTCCATGCCTATCTCATTCAATGTATACAAGGGAAAAAAACCAACCAGACAAAAAGAATAAAAGTGATATCTCTTGCTCAGCACATATCCAGAGTTTATAATCATTTTTCAGTAGTTAGCAATGGATTCAATATGAGGAGCAGTCAGCAGGTCAGCAAATAGGTAAGATTGCAGCACAGAAACCCTCGTAATCTCCAAAACTTAAGAAGCGTTATCAAAACATGTTTAAAGAAAAAATCAGAACTGACTTCCTATTTCAGCTGATCAAATTTGTCTTGAAGATCGGTTTGTTTTTTCAGAAGGTAAACTGTTTTTACAATACAGACGCCCAGAAAAGACAACTTTAAATAGGTATTGTGTGAAAACTTTTGTGATGAGACTCCTGGCTGCTTCAATTTTATGGATCATCTATCAAAATTATTCTTAAAAAAGGAGGCTGCATCAGGTGTTTTGGTAGAAGTTATTGTTAGAAAGATTTTTTTGGTGCCTCCAAAGTACAAGACATGAGAGTACATAAGGTACTGTATATTGCTTGGACACAGTATTTACAGTACTGCCTACAAATACATCAGACCTGGAAGCTTTTTGCATCCCTAGTCACCTAACAGAAGCTATAGTGGCAAAGTCCGTTCCGGACAACAGGACTTGTCCATAAACTCAAAACCAACACCATATAGCCATGCTACCCTAGCAGCTTCTTATAGTCAGAATTCCTACTTAGACGAGAGAATAGGTAGAAGTTATTCACTGAATTGTCCGTAGTTCTAAAATTACTCCAGAGACTTTCAACAAGGCAAACTTGATAAAATGGTAACCAGTGATATCCTGCCAAGCAACACAAATCTCTTAATCTTCCTGGTTCTTTCCTCAAGCAGAGCAGCTCTGTTCAATGAAATAATTTGTATTAATTAATGCATACTGCAACTCTGTCACAACTGAAGATCTTGCTAAAACAAGATAAAGCTGCTTTTGTAGGTCTGTGCAATCAGTAGCTGATTTTGTAATAAATAATCTGTATTCTTCCAACATATTTTATCAGTAATAAGCTCCTAGTAACAGAGCAAGTGGATTTTTATAGTGACTTGTGTTGGAATTGACAACTTGTGCAATATTGACTTCCACTTACAGGACACTTTATGCTGAGATAGCAAGACAGTGAAGCTCTCAGTAGCTGAAAGTCTTTCGACTACTACCATCTTAGAACACACGCTCACTCTATTTGATAACCTTGCCAGAACTACCCAATAATAAACTAGCTTTAATAATCAGTTTTTGGTTGTTGTCCTTGTTTCCTGGAATGTAAGTTAGCCTGATGTAGATACATGCATCAAAGGACAATCCAGTGGAATGTACCTCTATATTGCCATGCTCAGTATATGATGATCACACATCTACTATTAATACGCATCACCTCTAAAGCAGTAGAGTAGGTAAGAAGCACATCCAATCTCCTTTCACAGTTTTTTTGGTATCTTATCCTAACACCAGAGGTATCCTTGCTAAATGATTGTCTAGGAAACTGTGATTTCCAGTTGCACTCTGAGCACACTGGGAGTGGCTATGCACTTCCTTGTCAAAGTCTCGACAATTTAACAATCAAGTTATATCTGCTTCTTTTGACTCTAGTCTTCCTGAAACTGTTATTACTGGTCAAAATGCAGAATGAATTTCTGGAAAAATCTGAAGTACTTATAATGGCTCATTTCTTAAGTCAAACTGGTTGAGGGTGTAAGAATTCACAATTTTGAATGCCATAGCTTGATAAAATATTTAAATATTAATACAATTATTCCATAACTCTTATACTGCTTAATTTAATATCAAGTATTTTACTTTTTATTGTGATTTATTCTTTGTGTATTAGCTAATCACAGTAATACTGATAGATGAGAAAAATGGCTCAGAAAAAGCTGATTACAGTTCTAATGCATATAATCATGTATCATTTTGCATCTTGAATTACACTTAAATTGTAACCCTCAGTTTGGACATCTTGTGATGCGTCCCTTAAAAAAAAATCCTTGAAGATGAAATTCAGAGTTTTTCAGAATAAGCTTTTTTTTTTTTTTTTTTTTTTTAGTTCCTAGATAATTTAATCACACATTCATTATAATGAAGTACATATTTGCACTTTAACAATTTCAATCAAAACTCATCATTTAGAACTCAGTATGATATGTAAGATTTTCCCCACCCCAAGCTTCTCAAAAATTATGAATCTTTGTTTAATGTGGATACCTAATTCTACAAACAGTTCCTCAATATTGAAACAAAGCATTGCATCACATGTATTTGCCATTATGTTTGCATTCAATTATATAACAATATTATTAAATTCAACCTTTTCAGAGAAAACGCCTTAAATAGCTTCTTTATTAAAATCTACCTGTTTTTCTATTTTAATGTAATATAAATGTAATACTATGTACTGCAGAATGCTTAGGATAAAGGTGCTCCCAGTGAAATGAAAGCGTACTGTATTCTTTTCTTCATTAGGGACTGTAGTGATAGGACAAGGGGTAAAGGGTTCAGATTTAAACAGAGGCAGCTTATACTGGATATAAGGAAGAAATTCTTTACTGTTAGGATAGTGGGGCACTGGAATGGTTTGCCCAGGGAGTTGTGAATGCTCCATCCTTGGCCATGTTCAAGGTCAGACTGGACAGAGCCTTGTGTGACATGGTTTAGTGAGAGGTGTCCCTGCCCATGGCAGGGGGGTTGGAACTAGATGATCTTAAGGTCCTTTTCACGCCTAACTATTCTATGATTCTGTGATTCTATGATTCCATAAATAGTAAAATTCAGCCCTGATGTAACTAGTTTTCCAATAAAGTTTAATCTATGATTTTTTCCTGTTAGTTTTAGGCATTTATTCTATAACACACTTACTTAAGAGAAAGTTGTGTTGTGCTCACAGAATGTAATTTGCAGAAGACAAACCTTCATTTTGATCCATTCTATCAAAGGCTTGTCTTTGAGATAGGAAAAATAGAAATAATATTTGTTAAGAGATCTGCAGCGTAAGACTTCAGTTTAAATCAAATTTCACACCATGAAAGGGATTCACAATGGCATTAAAAATATAACCTATTTTTCCAACTGCCAGTGATTCTGAAATGTCAATAACATGGTGTTGGATAGCAGACGCATTATTTCATTTAAATGGAATACAGATCCCAAATTGAGGGATTCATGAAACAAAAGCCTCCTAAAAAGATGTCTTTTAAGCGTTTCTTTAGAATTGTTCAAAGCAACAAGTAGATAAGATCAATAATAAGCTTAAAATATTACCTGAGGTCTCTGAAGAAAAAAGCCTATGCTTTCTAAAAAGCTCAGTGCTAGCTATAGGTATATATGTAAACACAGGGCTTGTCAAAAACAGATGAATGAAGACAAACAAAACAGGGGAAGAGAATGGAGATAAAAAGAAAAAGTCTAAAAATGCTGAAAACCATAAGAAACTGTGTTGTTAAGAAACGAAGAACTAAACTTAAAGATTAAAAGGAGGCTATTAAAGAGCAAGAACTATTTCATAAGAGTACAGAAAAATTTCGAAGCCTCTGTAGTTTTGCTGAAGACCTTTCACATACAGTCATGGTCAGCTTTCTGTTATGCAACATTTTTAACAAGACTTTTAGCAGGTAATTAGGAAGTCAAATTACTTGCTTTGATGCCATACTTCATCCTAGTGACAATATGCTTCACCATAGTATTACACATGTGTACACTGATAATTTACAGTGAGACTGCCTCCAAGATCCCGTGTGACTGAAATGTAAATTGGTAGAGTTCAGTTTTTTGATTTTTGTTGTGCGCCTCTGGCATACTTTCGCAACCAGGCAGTACCGACAGGAAGAACCTGGCAACTGTTAATCTAGAGCCCCACATGTCTGTTTCATTATAGCAGGATTTCATAACATTATAGTCCTTACATATTTAACTTCTTTCTAGCATGCATGGTAGTATAACATAATAAAATTTTACGCAGCATACTGAAGTGGGTGACCACTTGTTACCAGACTGTTTTGCAATAACCTAGAAACTACTGCACTCTTAACTTATTTTTGTGGAATGTGAAGTACTTAAAAACATCTTATTTTAATAATTGGAGGCTTCTTAAATCCAGGATTATGTTGAATAATTTATGTGATATTCTTAATTATAATATCCTTATAACATTAAAAAAAAATTATTCAGCTATAGGCTTTCACGATGTAAAGACAGATTTATAAATTAAGTTTGAAATTAATTCCTCTCAAAAATATTTAATTCCCACCTTGCCTTCAAGGAAAGATTTTTTCAAACACTTCAGAAGATCATAAATCTTTTGAATGGATTAGAATTTGCATTACTACTTTGCTGAAAGTATTTCTTTTCAACAGAAACATTAAAATTCAGCATTTCTGCTTTTCCCAAAATTGCCAATATATTTTACAAAGAAGCAGGCCTGCAACAGTCTAACAATAAACGACTTCCATAGATCAACATCAATACCTTCAGCTGGCACCAAAAACCAACAGGACAATTAAGGCTGCACCAGTGCAAGAACCAGTTTGTTTCAGTAAGATTATTAAAGGTGTCGCTCATTACCAATGCACTGCTTAGTCCTTCGAAATAATTTTCAGAAGCTTTAGAGAACTGTTTAAAGCACCAAATGCAGTTCTAAAATCCAGAAGAAAGTAAGCACAGTAAAGTCCATAAAAAAGTGAGCTAAAATATTCCACTGAAGGCTTTCCTTCTTCCCCCCAGTCATTGCTTTCGATATAACAGCAGATTTTTTTCTTTTTTTTTTTTTTTAGCTCAGCATCAATTAAACTATTTCCCCTTGCAACTGGTATATAAATTCAATTCATATTTAGATTTTGGTACATCCCATGCAGGGAAATCATTAGTTTAGCATCAGAACTTCAGAGCAAAACAAGCACACCCCCTTTCCTCCCCAATGTAAAGATCTGAAATAAAAGTGGAACATTTTTTCCTAGTATTTTCCTTATAATTCCTGGAAAAGAAGAAGGGCATGAAAAACTAACCATGACAATTAAGGAAAATCACTTTGATGCTTGCTTGGTTTGAGGAAAGGTGACTGCAGGAATCAAATTATACCTCAGAAAGACACAAAAATATTACCCTCTGAGTCCACAACTGCTGGTTCAGTGACTCTTCTGTGATAGCAGGAACAGCAGATGCTATGCTGAAGAATATGAATAGAACTTACGTGGGTTTTTTTAACCCAGTACCACAGTTAACAACTGTGTCTACTGAACAGAACTGAACAATGAAAATTGGGTTTCATTTTCAAATCATTAGCTGCATTTTACCAAATAGCTGAGTTTAATTTTACTCAATTTTATTAAAATACCATGAGCATAGGAGGCCTAAAATGCATTGGATGCTTCCCACATATTTCCATCCTCCAAAATAAAACCAGTTTCACCGACCAGAAGCAACACGTATCTTCAGATTGATTGGAAATCATGTGCCTTCCACAAAAAGGACCTGGGTTCAGTGAGGCACAGCAATATTTTTCACATCTCCCTCCTCCACCCTGCTTCTCTCCAACAGTACAAGGTGAAGGTTTTAGGTTGTTCTATCTCTTCTACCAATACTGTCCTACTTTTAGCAAAGACTTCGAACACTGGAGTAAGGCTGGGACCTGGGTGCTGTCTCTCTCCCTGGTATTACATCATGGTGCTCAGAGTCATTTGCTTTCAGACCCATGAAAGTCTCAAGCCTTTTCCAACATGTCTCACTTTGTGTAAAGTAGCGTAAGTAATCCATTGGAAATATCACCTCCCAAATGTTATTTTAGGGCTTGACACAACTGAGGCAGATATTTGGCAAGCAAGAAACTGAGAAAAAGCGCCTTAGAATGAAGAAGATGGTGTAACCTGAATAAAATGCAGCTCAGCGGCAAGTTGAAATCCACTAGGCAAGTTGAAATCCGCTAGGCAAATAAAGTAACTTCAACTTGGGACAACAGAGCAAGTGTTAATCATCCCTACTGTGCAATGAAACCTCTGACTCCAGGTAAAAAATTGCAACTACGTAGCAGCTTGAATCCTGAAAAGGTCTGACAGATGGGGGTCAGGCAGTGGAGAAAATGGGAAGTCCTGCCTGAACAAAGCCTTAAAACACAGGTGTGCCAAAAGCCACACAAGGTTTGATCAATCTCACTGAACTGCAGCTCTGTATATCAGCAGTAACTTGCTCAGCACACTGTGTGACTGTTGGTACTAAAGGCACACGCAGCATGACCAGCAAGAAGGTGTCAATCATGTTGTGCTACATCTTGGAGGACAGGGGTGTTGCCTTATTCTGCTGGCTTGGCTGGCGAGTGGTAGTGACATTCAGTTTTGCATTTCACAGGGAAATTTCTCCATGTCACATCCAGCCTAGTGGTGAGCTGCTAATCTGAGAAGTGAAACAAGAAAGGGTCGCCTCAGATGTTTTGGATAAGCACTGGACTACTGAGAGCCTTAGGAAAGATATTTTTCTGTCATTCCTGATACTGTCTCTTCTGCAAACTACAAAGAAGCCTTGATACACAGTTTTCAGACCCAGTTTGGAACCTTTGCCTTTAAATAGTAGTCAGCCAAAAAAACACCAACTTTTTTTTATAAAATAAGCTTGTGACTTCACAAGATGTCTGTCATTGCTTTACACTTGCAAGGCTCTTTGCATTGAAAATCAGTGTGGTACTCTGTCTACAGTGAGTCAGTCTAGATAGATCAGTTAGAAATAAAGCCTGCCAATGCTCTTCAGATTGAATACTCTGCTAGTAGTCAAAATGTTCATATAAAAGTTGATTTATTAACCACTGTTTAAGACAAGAATAGCCAGTTACTCAAAAGATGCATGAAGCAAGTTTGTCCTTTAAATCATTAAAACCCACAGCCCAAACAGCTTCCCACTATCCCTGCCCCCATTAATACCACTTCAAATGCTGGAGTCCTCTCTCCTTTTTTTGTTTTCTTTTGTTTTTTTTCCCCATTTTGCAAGTTGCACAGCATACTTAAGTGGCACACTGAACAGAACCGGAATAACTCCTCTGAAACACTTCCACCTAAAAGTAATTCCTCAATTAATTTTATCCTTTTATGTTAAGAAATGCACATTTGACCTTTGCTTTTCTTCCCATGTCCTTCTATTAAACATCTGTTCAGACACAGGAGTTAAAAAATGAAGTGACGTTTCTCCTCTCCTTACACACTCCTTTAGCTGTGTTGAATATGATCTTTGTTTTGATACAGTTTTTTCTTGGCAGACTGTGTAAGCTCTCTTTCATTTCTGGAAAGAGATAGAACCACTATAGAACCATTCTTGAATTACATTTTAGTAAAACAATATTACAAGCTTTTGTAACTTGATTCTTATCTAAAGCATTTTTTGTTTGTTTTGTTACAGGAGCAGCTTTTATGTAAATATAAGAACAACTCAAATGTTTTCCGAATGCCTTTTTTTTCAACCTTCTATTTTTTATAAGTAAATAGAAATACTGGCATTGTTGCTTTTCTAGTCTTTGTTCTATTTTTTAATTGTATTATGCAAGTGAAAGACTCAGAAATATTGCATTCTTCTACTACTCCACTAAGGTAAACAACACACCTCTTTCTGAGCATAACTTAATGACGTATTAGTTACTTCGGCTTATTCATCTGCTATCCTTGCACAGCCATTGTAGTAGCACTGTTAGTCCACAAGAATCCAACAGAGTTGTGCACAGACAACCAGAATTTCACTGCCCTAGTATTTCAAATTGAATGCTTATGGAGTCTTTATGCATTGAACTCCTGTATTCAGTACATTTTCACAGGTAATTCATTTTGAATAACAGAAACTGAAATTATTCAAATAAGTCTTCATTTTCTTCAAGTTTTCTATTGTTCCTTTTTAAGCTCAAATACATCAGTTCTTTCCAGGGAAAAGAGCATATTCCTTTTTCTCCAGTGAATTTAGGTTTGAGTCAAGGTTTCTAGATGTCTAAGAAAGTATTTTTACTGGATTTTTAAAATAAAACGCTTCATAAGATGAAAATATTTACCCTTTTATATGTTACCATTTAAATAAGAGTCTCTGAGACATTATTCATAAGCATTTAAAAAATGTAAGAAAGAATGTGATAAGAAGCATTTTAAAGCTATTTCTATGATACTTCAGTAAGAGTTTAAGGAACAGAGATTTCAGAAAGGCTTTTCTTAATATAACTTCAAGTATGAAATATTCATTACAAATATGAAAAAATAATACTAGAGGTCTTAGTTTCCATGACTTGCCAAAGGGAGTGATCCATGTAACTCCATCTTTGAGGTCTTTGCAAGTTTTCTTTATGACTGTTCTCTATTATTTTCCAGTTAATATCAGATTTTATTCAAGACCTCATAAAAACAAAACCATTTTAAAAAAACAACTTAAATTTTAATTTAGGGGATAAGAAGGAAAAGAGTAAATACTGAGAATATTATCTGAACAATCAATGTGAAAGTTCTGAAAGTTTCTTCTTTACATAAGCTTATCTTCATTATCATTATTGCATTAATTAATTCACAAAAATCAGACAGTATTAATGCAATTCTTTAATAATATTTTTTACTAGTCAACCAGATCATGCTTGCAAGCCACTGCAAAGGAAAAAAAAAAGGCTCCAAAAACTGTTTCTCCCACTTCTACTACTACTAGATTACAAATGCAACAGATATTTTTTTCTGTGTTGGCACGGAATATTGGCTTCATAAAGCCATGATTGTGTTGTTTAAGGTACCAGGAGGGGGGTTTATACTAAAACTTGAAGTATAGTTTTCAATTTGTATTGTCAGGGACTACCTATAAATTTGAGCTTTGAGAAAGCTTTTAGGAATATGCTGAGCTATAAATTATGCAGACCCAAGTATTACTATGCTTTATAGACTTCTTTGAGTCAGGAAAAGGAAAAATGGAGTTTTTCAACTATTAATCTCTGAAAAAAGAGTTTATCAATTTCCATACAACCTCCCTTCTAAACTCATACTAAATAAAAGCAAGCAGAAAATTACTCCTGGCCCAATCCTTAGGAAAGTTGATGTTAGCTTAATCCTAGCAAGGACAGTGAACTACCAGCTGCAAAGGAGTCAGCAATGTGGCCCAAATATATTACAAAGACATGAGCATAATCAAAGCAGAGTTCAAATTCCTGATAATACTTGAATCATCTCAGAGTTTCTCATGCCTATTAATAGCACATAATAGCTATTAATCACTTTGGCATTCCTGCACCACACTTTCACAGATTGCTTTACTGAATTTCTTAATTTCATCTGGTTTGTTTTTCAAAACAGTTTATAGTGACAATCATTTTGGGTACAGCCTGAAATAGCACTATTACAAATTACTATCTATAAATGACTGAAAAATAGCGTTACTACTTCAAACCATTCCAAAGCTTTAAAAAAGCTCCCTTCAATGTTAACCAAGACACCTACAGTTATAAAATGGGATGCTACTGTACTTATCACCCTGAACCAAGCTTCCCAATTTACTAAAGTAAATAGTTTCCTTAATTTTTGACACCTTGGAGAGCATCTCAAAGAGGATATCATATGTCAGCCTTTTACATATGGAAAATAACGCCACATGAAAGGAAAATAAGACTAGTTTCTTGGTTAAATCTTTTAACTGCTGTTGAATGCCAAAAAGCTTAAGTTCTACTTTCATGACATAATACCTGGGCTATCTCGGCAGGTTAATTCTCTCCACACAAGGTAGAGGAAAGCAGTTATTATGGTAAAAAAGAAAGGGGTGGTGTCAGTGCAGTGGTGCTGATCCTGTTTGTGTGGCATTATTACTATAAGACAAAAAAGTAGACAACAGAGAGACTACTTGATATGCCAGCAACATGCAACCGTTGCTGCTTTCACTCAAGTGAGAAATGCACCACTGATTGAATACCTTAATATACCCTGTTCTTGAAACAAAGTAACACACAAAAATTATAGCGAAAATTTCATTTCTATTTCACAGGACCTCTGTCTTTCATGATTTATGAATGTGTAAGGAAAAGCTAAATATATATAATCAGCATATTCTTCCATGTTAAACAACATCGCTTGAGAGTAGTTTAGAGATAAAGGAAAATGTTCAAGCGGCATATCAATCACTACGTACCCCATGCAAACTGCTCATAAGCTATTTCTTACCTACTCCTTTCCCAGCTATTCACCATCTATTAAGTTTTCCAGCAACCAGACTGGCACTACCACCTTGGGGACAAGGGGCAGCAGGAAAGCAGTTACTGCCATGAAGCCTAAATTGGACTTGCCATCTAGAGGAAAATTGGCTTCATGGTTTAAGAATTGCCTCCTTAGATGGACATTCATCAGCACTGAGGGTGGTGAGGAAGAAAAGCCCAAGTTCCTTTGAAGGTGCTTTTTCAAGGAAATTTTAAAATGTAATTGATATCTGTCGATCAGGAATTTCCTGTGGTCTGATTTCTTATTCTAACTTTGACAGATAACAAACATTAAACAAAAAAGCCTGCCTTGAAGCTGTTAGTAATAAACCAGAACAGCTACAATTATTGTTGTCAAATATATTTCCACATCACCTGCCTCCTATATTTACAAGGTATTATATCTATTTACACAATGTAAAGATATTTAGATGGAATTCATTTAATCTAAATTTCATCAACTGATGGACAGGGGTAGAGCAGTTGACATCATCTACCTGGACTTGTGTAAAGTGTTTGACACTGTCCCACACAACTTCCTTGTCTCTAGATTGAAGAGACATTAATTTGATAAATGGACCACTCAGTGGATAAAGAACTGGCTGGATGGCCACACACAAAGAGTTATGGTCAATGGCTCAATGTCCAGCTG